>JWIU01000100.1:366318-387344 GCA_000966885.1 Xylaria sp. JS573 | reverse complement strand
TAAAATTACATAATAATAATAATTATTATTAAATTAAAAATATATAATTAAATTAAAAATAAATAATTAAATTTAATATTATAATAAATTATTTTTTTTTTCAATATATTTAAACCTTTATTAAAAGTAATTACAACATTAAATCTTCATTTAAATCCACTAATTTACAGCCAAAAATAAAGTAATAATGATGTCAGAAGATGCTAGCGCAACACCAAATGGAGGGGGGGATTTGTAAATTATAAGGGAGGGATTTCTAACTGGGCCGCTCTATGCGTTGGACAAGCCTAGACCCCAGTTCAGCGAGTGATGAACGGTGGCCCCTATGGATGTATTAAACGACAGTTACATACATATCTCGAAAGCCCACCCCAGGCTGTCCCAGGTCTGGAGGAGGAACCACCCGAGCTTATGTACGTAGTAGGCAAACTGTTGATGTGGGATCGAGGTCGCACTCATGCGCGTTCTTACCCACCCCGAGGAGATACAGTGTGGCTTCCAAAACACCCTTGCCCTTCGTCCCAATGACAAACTGGTCGCCGTCGCATTCAAAATCCTTCCCTCGAACATTAACATGCCGAAAATCAAAGCGGTTGACGGGGCCGGCGAGGAGAAGGTACATACATCTGTGCACATGCAAGAGTAGACGCGTGATGGCGAATATACCAGCGCGATTTCCTGATCGGCTCTACCGAATTGGATAGAAACAGAAAACAAAAGCAAGGAAAGCCTACTTCATGCCATCGCAGGCCCTCGTCCCCCCTCAAAAGGGGGGGCAAAGGTCCTGTCGAGCTTCCGTCCGCCTTCAAGGCCCATCCACCTGTCAGGATTGAAGCGCCGAGGGTCAGGATATAGAGTTTCGCCTGCGTGTAGCAGCACAAGCCTCATTCCCACAGGCGTACCGGCGGGTATACGCCATTGCTCGTAAAAAAAAAAAAAAAAAGAGTCACTGTCTGGGGGGGATACGAGCCATACGCATGCCGAGGGCCAGACTTATACGCAGGCCTTCCATCAATACCGCCTTCAGGTAAAGGAAGCTTCTCGAGTATCTTGACATTATGAGTGTCGGCAGTGGCAAGCTCGGTTCGGAGTCGGCGCAGACTCTCCTTGCTATCGAACATGTGACAAAAGTGTTACGCGCAGAGCACCGGCGGTTGTTTTAAACTCGTCCCCGGTAACGGTGGGCACGTCGTCGAAAGCTCGATTGGTCGTCGGATATTCCGACGCCGCCAGCTTGGGGGGGAGGGGGGGCGGAAAGCGAGACAGAGGCGTGGCCGTGAACGATAATCGGGTATTACGACATTCATTCTGCCCCGGTCGAGGACTTTTCGCGAAGCTCCTGAACGACGTTCTAGGTACGTAAGAAAAATGCAGCTAGCAGAACTGAGCTCGGCCTATGTCACCGGAAAGAAACACCATTAAGTGCGGAGAGAAGCCACGGGCGGATCGTGGGAAACAAGGGATGGCCCGTATCCCGTGTTGGCTGCTGTCGTGAGGCTCTGCGTCTGGCGGCTAGGCGTGGCGCTGTAGACTGACAGTACAAAGGTCCTAAGGTACTTTAGGTACTGTACCAAATTGTGTGGTAGCACAACATGTTGGTCCTGTGGTACCTGGTATCTAACCTCCTGTCGTCACAAATGGGTTCTTAGGTAGCTGATTTGAAGCCCTTCGAGACTTGTGCTGAAAGCGGCCCTATACGGTGTCTCGGCGAATCTAGATTCTGCTAGAAGTTGTTTCCTATTAGAACGTCCATATAGTATAACCAGGCCATAGCTCTGGCCGTCTAGTAACCACTGTATAGGTTACGTAAGCTTGACAGGAATAGCTAGTTACAGAGTTATTCAAGTGATTTCCAGCAAGGCTTTGGTAGGTACGTAGGTAATAATTAAAGACTAATGAGACTCTGGAGGCGAACCAGCTGTTCGACGATCCTCCATAAACATGATCCTTTCAAAACGATCATTAAATCAGGAAGAGAAAGCAGCGGATTGGTAAGCGAGCAGTAGTAGGTGGAACTCCGAAGAGTGACGTGAACAGAACAGAACACCGAGAAACAGACTTTCGGTACGGCTAGGAAAGGTGGACACGTTAGCGGGGCAGCGGGGAGGAGAGCGCTGTGGGGCCTATTGCAACGGCACAGGCCTTCGTGTTTTCGACCTTCAATGTTTGAAGACTGGACGTGCTCCATCGCTCAGTCAATATGCGCAATTCTCATTGCATCCCTAGGTATTCATTTTGCTCGCGAGCCGACTTGGGCTGTCTTCTATCATGGTGTCGCCCGCAATCGCTGATAGTCCTGATGACGGACATAGACTAGGTACGTTGGTGATGATTCAACTGCAGCCGACCTGCTCTGACCGATTTGCCAAGACTGCCAGTGCGGCCAAGCAGCCCAAGGTGTTTTCGACCCGTTACAGGGTCCAGTCTTCCAGTGTCCCAACATCATCACATGTGTCGGCAGATATTTTATTGCCGTCCTGGTCGGCGTTCCAATCCTTCGCTGACTGATTGATTTGGTCAAGGTGCCCCCAGACTGCCTGGGTGTTCACGCCCTCTCTGTTAGGCAGCTTTAGCTCAGCAGAATCCCACTGCCGAACGTCGATATGGGGAGCGAAGCAAGGCAATTTGGGGCCCTAGGCGACGTCGCCAAGGCATTAGGGTGACCATATCGCGGGGTAATGGTCTCCAGCGAGTAGGAATCGGCGCAATTAAAACATCGCAGCGCTCCCCCACGAGGGTGCTCTTTTGCCAAGAAGGGTTGAATAGCCGTCTGGGCAAAGTCAGGGATGTTTTAGTGTTGACTCAATCAGAGCCCTCCCTTGATTTGCCGAAAACCATCTGGCCCTCCCTGCCCTTGCGAGCGTAGGGGGGTCGGGGGGGCCTGGGCTCTCGTTTCTATTTGGTCCAAATCCCTGGTTGGGGATCCTCGGCGGACGAGAGAGGATTATATAGTTACATGCATAGATCTCAGTGTAGGTCTTCGATCCTTCGTTTGGTCTTATAAAAGGTCAATTCGCGCTCTCTAGCGGATCTCAAAGGGTGCTGTTGTTGCTACGCCGCCTCCCCTGGACCAGCCCTCCCGCAGTCTCCCACCCGTCTCTCCTCAACCTCAACAGAACTTCGCACGCGTATTCATCATGGGGTCGACCAAGTCTCTAGAGGAGAAAGGTCAGGTTGAGAAGAAGGATGCGACTCTGGTCGAAAGCAGGAGTGAAGGCTCCTTGGTGGGAGTCGTGGGACCCAGCTGGACTGCGGAAGAGGAGGCCGTCGTTCGTAGGAAGCTTGACTGGCAAATCGTCCCGACCGTGACTATAATGTATCTGCTAGCCTTCCTTGATCGGTAAGGAACCACTCCCTCTTTATACTCGTCTTGGTTGCTCGCCGCTAATAAACTTTAGGATCAACATCGGTAACGCTCGTATCCAAGGCCTGGAAAAAGATATCGGGCTGGTCGGGTACCAGTTCAATATCGCCACGAGCATCTTCTATATCGTATATTCGACGACGGAGGTGCCTTCGAATATCGTCCTGAAGCGCATCGGCCCGCGGTACTACCTCCCGAGTCTAGTCTTTCTCTTCGGCATCGTCTCCATGGCGACAGGGTTCGTGCACAACTTCAGCCAACTGTGCGCGCTGCGTTCCCTGCTGGGCATCTTCGAGGGCGGAATCATGCCGGGAATAGCCTTCTTCCTCAGCTCGTTCTACAAGCGGGAGGAGCTCTACTTCCGCGTCGGAATCTACGTCTCGTCGGCGTCGATCGCCGGCGCCTTTGGCGGCCTGCTGGCCGCGGGGCTCACCCAGATCCCCGAATGGGGCATCGCGGGCTCGACGCTGCACACGTGGCGCAACATCTTCTTCTTCGAGGGCATCATCACCACGATCGTCGCGCTGTTCGCGCCCATCGCGCTGCCGCAGACCCCGGGGACAGCCAAGTGCCTGACGGAGCGGGAGAGGGTCATCGCGTCGCAGCGCATCATGCTGGAGCACAAGGTCAACCCGGACGAGAAGGTGCGCCCCCACCACATCAAGCGCGCCTTCTTCAACATCAACAACTGGATCTGCGCGCTCGGCTTCTTCATGATCAACATCTCGGTCCAGGGCCTGTCCGTCTTCATGCCCACGATCCTGCGCGAGCTGGGCTGGGAGTCGATGACGGCCCAGTACTACACCGTCCCCGTGTACGCGGCGGCGGGCTCCATCGCCATCGCCGTCGGGCTCTTCAGCGACAAGACGCGCATGCGCGGCCACTTCCTGGCGCTGTTCACCTTCCTCGGCATCACGGGGTTCGCGATCCTGCGGTGGGGCTCCGGCAGCGCGCTCAAGTACGCGGCCGTGTACCTGTGCGCGGTGGGGGCGTTCCCGGGGGGCCCCGGGTTCCTCTCGTGGGCGCTCAACAACGCGGCGGGCCCCGCGGTGCGCGCCGTCAGCGGCGGCTGGATCGTCGGCTTCGGCGGGCTCGGCGGCATCGCCGCCGTCTGGGCCTACACCCCGGACGACGGCCCCGCGTTCCCCGTCGGCCACTCCGTCAACCTGTCCACCCAGCTGCTGGCCCTGCTGCTGGCCCTCGCCGGCATCTTCTACTGCACGCGGGAGAACCGCGTCCGCGCCCGCGGCGGCCGCAACGGCCGCCTCGTCGGCCTCTCCGAGGAGGAGCAGGCCGATCTCGGCTACCTGCACCCGGACTTCCGGTATATCGCGTGATCCGGTTCAGGGACCGGGGGGAGCTGGCTGGCTGGCTGGCTGTTCTGTCCGGATCTTTGCGATCTGGTCGGGTTTATATAGAGGTAAATTGGCGTCATCAGCGAGGACACTTTCAGCGGCAACACTTGGGTTCAACGCGTATTGGATAACGCGGATACGTCTTGATAGATGATGGATGGAATGTACACATTTGTGAATTGTCACTGCCGTGCTCTCGCTCGCCTAGGTATATTAAGTGAGGTTGCTGCTACCTAGCATCATCCCTGTGATCCCAAGCCATACCTACCCATCCCCGGTAGGCATGCATGCGCATGTACGTACTCAGGTACTGGAGGTACTTCACTGAAAGAATAAATATACGACCGTATGCTTTATGAAATCCAGCTATTATTACGGCTGAGCGTACGTCTACACACTTTCCAGCGGATGAGCCTCCGGTTGCTTCTTTGGGACACGGCCAAACATGATCCCAGTGAGGCGAATTGTACTTAAAGTATAGATTGCGCTCCGAATTAAGGAACATGTTTTCGTGGCAAATAACTCGCCTCGAACCTCGAACACTCTATCATCTTATTGCTGACGGGCAAGACAACGTTGCCGAGCACATATAGTGTGCGGGGAAATGCTGCCAGGTTCGTCAGGCGGTTCTGTTAGTCTTTTTTTCCTGCTTTCCGGGGCGAAATGGAGAACCGATGCTGGTTGCGAAATCCTTCAAATCCGTGACTGCCTCGATTGAGCGACATGCCTAGCCGGCCTACCTATTGTGTAGCTCGCCGGGTATCTGCATGGCTCGTTGAAGGACACGAAAAAAGATGGCCATGCCGTATCTACCTACAGGAAGTAGCCCTGCCGAGATGAATCCATTCAACTAGAGGCTAGAGCAGTCATAGTGTAGCCAAGAAGTGGCGCGCCGAATTATACACTCCCAACAACACACAGGTCTTCTCAGCTGACCAGTATACCATGATAGGTAGGTAGGTCAAGCCGTCCCAACAGATCCGGAAATCCGTCCTGCGGAATCCGAGGAATAGATGGACAGCCCTACACGCAGTTACCAAGCCGATGGTAACCCCGCCGAATCTCACTGTAAGGTACATGTACCGAAGTACCGTTCATGATCCATGCCCACGCTAGTCTAGCTCGGACTTCCCCATGGGGAACTTACGCCTCTAGGTATTTCGTACACGGGCCACTACGATACAATGCGCTCCAATCAGAAATGCCGCTGGCTGCAACGTGCAGGTGCTGCCTATGACTTCATCCCAAGACTCCGCGACTTCCATAGATAATATTCGTTAACGAAACTAACTTCCACGGGTTCCGGATACTTGAAGGCTCTGACGATCTTATGTTTAAACTACCTACCTACCTACTCTTAAGACTTAGATATGTTAAATTTTCTTAGACTTTAGGCAGTATTCCTGAAGTGACACCTTGCAGCTAAGAACAGAAGTCGCTAACGTTGCAAAGAGCTACAGGACTCCGAAACGCCCTACGTATATGAAGGCGCTAACCTTTCTACGAAAGAGTCATGAACTTGTCTCTGCGAAGGAATCTAAGCCGTTTTCGACATCTAAAAAATCGTGACCGTAAAGCTCGCTTGGGCACTGTGTAGGTACCTACCTATGCCATTCTAGCGGAATTGGATAAAAGGGTTAACCGTATGGCTAGACACAGTGATACTTCAAGCAGTCTATCCAGGCCATGATAAGAACAGCTAAGAGAGAGAGCAAAAAAACGCATTCGGGATTAAATAACATGCTGTACGAGATTGTACAGTGATACATTCTTCATTGTTGGGAATTTTGGTAACAACCTTTGCTGTTTGCTACCGTGGAGTGTCAAAGCTTCGACCAAGTTGAAGGACGATAGGGAAACCACGACGAGGGTGGCTGCGTTGCTTAGGTAGGCATCCAGATTTCGTGAGACACCCACGCAGGCACCCACCTCCCCTCCAGAATGTATTTAAACCTGACCTCCCCTCCTCCGAGTTTTCTCTTCTTCCTTTCCCTCTTCAGCTCTCTTTGCCGTAAGTCCACCACCCCCATACCATACTAGCCACGCCCAACATGGCGATGACCCTTTGCTAACACGAATGGATGTCAATAGTTTTGGCTTAGATCAAGTGTAGTATCTGTTCTTTTCAGTTTAATCTCTGAAAGAGCCACATGGTGGCTCAATCTCTGATTATTCTTATTTTTGGCCTCTCGGGTGTCGCGTCCTCTGCACTTGTGCACGATCGACCGCCCACCGTGTCCCTGGTATTACACTGCCTCCAGGCGACGCGAACCTTGCCTTTTATCTGGCTTCACTCTTTTTTCATTGCGGTCTTGGGCTTATCCCGGGACGTGAAGAAGACATTGGATACATGCTAGAAAGCTAGTATCGTCATATCGTCACTCTACAGCTGCTATACGTCGCGCGACTCCTAGCTGGCCGCCGCGATCGAGGAGATACGGATCTTCGCTTCGCTGGTTGAAGCGATTTTTTCGTGACCACGATGTTGGGAATATTGTAGGTATATGAAGGTTCACCCCCACCATCCAGGACTTTCTACAAGCTCACTAAAGCTCTTTGACCACATCTTCATAGCAAGTGACACTTGATTGAAATTTCGCGCCCTCGTGCCGTCGGGCTTGCTTGATGCTCCTCACAGTCCTGGTAATCTTGGAATCGCAGGAGCATCAAGAGAAGATTACACGACGAAGATATGGGTACCTACTGCTCGGATCGTAACAAGAATGTCGGATTGCGGAAATGGGCAAGGCTCGATGCCTGCATGCGTTTGCCACTCATTCGGATGAATGTAGAACTCGATCACGATAGCTTCATACTCAATTTTACTCCCGTTCTGATTTTCTTTGTACACCATCATCATCGACCAATTTTTCTCTGCGTACCTACGGTGCCAGTATGTAGCCTACGTCTAATACCTACATCTGGTAGCCCATTGCGAATGAACACCAGACTGGGTTGACTACACTTCTGACTTGATGGTGGGCGACATCCGGCCTCAGTAGGACAATACAACCATCGCGCCGTGATCCTTCATTGTGCTGGTAACACGTATCCCGACCGGTGGCAGGTACTAAGAGTCCGTCACGTAAAGCACAGCATCTTACCCAGGAACCCCCGCTGCTGTCCCTTCGTCTTGAGCCGCATGAGCCGCGTGAGCTCCTCGTCCGCGGCCCGCTCGTCGTCAACCGCGCGCACGCCCTCCTGGAAGACGCGGTCCACGTTATCGTCCTCCTTCGCCGAACACTCGACGTACTTCACCGCTCCCATGGCGGCCGCTGCCAACGTGCCCTGTATATCTGGTGTCAGCTTGGTTGCTCCAGCCTGCTGTCGCGTTGTTATGGTGGGAATGCGCGCTGGCTGAGGGATTGGGGGTTGGGTGTTAGGAGGGAGGGGAGGGTGGTTACTGACCTCCGTAGCGCTAACTCGAGCCTCATGGTTCGAGTACAAGGTCGCCCACAGGCCCGATCCCGCGCGCGTGTCTTTCTTCAGGCCGACCAGGATGACAGGGGCGCCACCGCCGAACATGCGGATTTCTTGGTCCCACTATTGTTGGCACCAGGTCAGCAACTCAGTACTTAGAAAGCCGGGGGTGCGATGACGGGAGGAAGGGAGGGACCGAGGTGACTTTTTACCTTTGTCTGTGCATCCTCGAATGCCTTCGTGCTGTTGACGCTGAAGCAGAGGAAGATTGCGTCCCATGAAAGATAAGACAGGCGTTGGAGCTGGTGTAGATGGACGTTGCCCGATGTGTCCCAGAGCTCGAGATCGATATCCTGTCCGTCGACAACGATGGGCTTGGTGAACAGCTCGTACTGGGTCCTAGTGTAGGCCTGGTTCGGCGATTTCATGAGCAGATGCTACTATCTAGGTAGTTAAGACAGACGCCATGACGGCTACTTACGAGAGTGAATGTATCGCGGTAGTAGCGGCTGTAGTGGCATGGATTAGTAAGTCTCCGGCATTATCGAGGCCACGGAGATAGGATGGAAGAGTAATGGAGAAGGAAGGTAGCAAATGACGTACAGCAGCAGGCTGGACTTTCCACATCCCGCATCCCCCACAAAGACGAACCTCATCTTCGGGCGATCGAAAATGACAGGCGATCCGGGAAATGAGCTCGATGCTCGCGATGCTCGAGTAGAGCCCTTGGACTCTTCGAGGGTCTCATATTGCGAATTGGGGGTGACAACACGGCGGCAAGCATCGGATACCCGGCGCACAAGGTCTTGGCTTGATCGTACAAGGCTTTCGCGACGCTTTGCCACGCCGGGGTGTTGGCCCAGCGCCGATCCCAGCCTCGCTCGCTTGTCGCGGTGGTCATCAATGCCGTGTCCGTCGCCCTTCTCGTCGAAGTCCTGGAGAGGTAGTGTTAGGTTTCAAAAAAGAGACATGAAACGCTCGTTCACAGGTGGCGGTGCTAAGAACAGCCACGTACCAGCTCATGCTTCGGCATCTGGAACTGGGCAGGCTCCATCGGCGCCTCACGCTGGACGCCGAAGGGCAGGTCGTCGAGCCAGCTCATGAGGGGCGCCTGGGCCGGCCTCCAGACCTCGGGGATCTTGAAGGAGAAGTTCTTGGTGACGGGCACGCGGAATTCCTTAGATAGCGCCGGCGCCATGCTGGCTGTCTCCATTGGAGGTATTCCCGAGTAATTGACGTCTCTCATTGGAGAATAATGCGACAAAAGCAAGAACGTGGGATGAAGAAAATAGAAAAAAAAAAAAAAAAAAAAAAAAAAANAAAAAAAACGAGGGGAATGACAATTGACGAAGAGAAGGTAGGTAAGTTGCTCTGACAGAGGTTCTGCGGGGAGGAGGTGGTTGCCTTGAATATCTGGTTGTCATTGTTGTCTACCTAGATACAACATTGAGTTGCGTGGTTGCTGGGCAGGGTCTAGTTTACAGGTACGTACTGACCAAAGGGACACTTTGTTTATTTGGTTAGAATATGATACCTACAAGGCTACTGCTCTCCATCTCTATGTGTACTTCTCGTCAACTCACTTCCAAGGATTCGCCCCATCAGACACAGCATGATGGTGCCAGACTGCTACAGTCCCAATTCAAACCACCCGTAGGTATCTACTATTTCCCTAAGGTAATATATATTTATTTGGTACGATTAGTACAACCCACTTCTATTAAAATCTGTAGATTTCTATTCACTCAGTGATTACATAGTTTATAACACATGGGAAGTATGCCAATGTTGCAACTACCAGTTACCATGAGTGAGCTAGCATGGTAGATTGAACAGATGGTTCTAACCGATTTGCCTAGACCTAGTGTACTAGTATAATTACTTGCTTTATGTTACAGTCCTTGTGCGAGTAAATCCATATACTCTAGACTACAACTTCGCATATACAGCACCCAGGTGAATAAAGAAAGATATATCATGATGACGTTCAACAATTCCTTTCCTAACATTACGTACCCTACTGAGTCACAAACATCACTAACGTTTAGAGCATTCCTCTGTCGAGCTAGAGATCTGACTTCCTCTAAAACCAGCAGCCAGCTGCTGGTAATGTATTGCAAAAGCGACGTTGCTATTGCTGCTATAACAATAGCAACTTCGGCATACGCTACAAGTGTAGCCAAGAACGGGTTAAATATCATTGATTAGTACCTAGGCGAAACTCGAACGTAAATAATCATGGCCAATATCTTCAACCATAAATTGCTAGTGAGCAAGCAAGTTGGAGAATGTCATTACCTAATCATCCATGAGATCTGAGCTGACAGGCAGAAATGGCATGAACCGACCCTTCAACTGTAAGCCCTTCAACTGTAAGGATTCCGAAAGCTGCACAGCTCAAGACGGTCGGATGTTGGATTTCTAATATGCCGGTGGATCCAGGAACCGGCTGACCAAGAGCGATGACTGACCCCACACAGAGTTGCCGTTCAGGACACAACGCTAAGGTGGTGGTGTTGCGAATAAGCGGAGTTCAATGCTTCATAATGATGTAGGTATGCTAACCTATAGTAGACGGGACGGCCAGATTGGCTCCCCAATTTGTAATCGGAAGAATCCTGCGAGAAGCCCCTCAATTACTGCTTGACCGTTTACTTGTGTTCGTTGCATCCGCGGGCGGACGCATAGCCTATGCATCGGTCCAATGCTTAGCCAAGGTTATAGATGACGCCATTTGATTGATAATCAACCTTAACGTCGATTTGACATAAAGCCCTCCATTCCTCAACCAGTTGTAGAGACAGACTCGTCCGAATGACAGCAAGACTCAAGCAGATCGCAAAGCTATTCGCATCCAATATGGCCCAGAACTCCAACATCCATCTGTACACGGCGCAGACGCCCAACGGCATCAAGGTCTCCATTCTGCTGGAGGAGCTGGGATTGAAGTATCAGGTCTGTTTGAACGCAGAGCGTTGCGCGCACATGTGCGCAACCCACGGCATGGATGAATGAATGACTGACTGACTGAGCGTGAAGACCACCGCCATTGATATCAGCAAGAACACTCAGAAGGTGCCTTCCCACGTCCCCCTCGCCTCATTGAGCTCCTGGGTGCTGATGTCCTGTGATAGGAGCCATGGTTTTTGGAGATCAACCCCAATGGACGTATTCCGGCTCTGACCGATACTTTCACTGATGGCAAACCCATCAGACTCTTTGAAAGCGGTTCTATCTTGCAGTATCTCGTTGAGAGATACGACACCGAGCACAAGGTCTCCTACCCGGCGGGCTCTAGGGAGTATTGGGAGGTCAACAACTGGGTGAGCAGTAGTCGCAGCTTTCCGCACTAATAGGTCGCCCGCTCATCTGTTGTTACACAGCTCCACTGGCAAATGGGTGGCCTGGGACCAATGCAAGGGTATGTAGTTGCCAGATTAGGATATTGTGATGGCACTAACTCTTGACAGGCAATTGAACCACTTCAACCGTGAGTATTCGGCTTGACCAAGCTTTAGCTGCATGATTCTAAGGCCAAGCAGGGTACGCCCCGGAGAGGATCGAGTACGGCATCAACCGCTACAAGAACGAGACGCGCCGACTGTACCGGACCCTGGACACGCACCTGAAGTCTTCCACCTCCGGATACCTCGTCGGTGACCGCTTGACCATTGCTGACATCGCGGCCTGGGGCTGGATTGCAGCAGCTCGTACGTCTCTTTGCCGTTCAAGAATCTAACTCGCTAGGACGACCAGCTAACATCGCTACCAGGTTGGGCCGGCGTCGACCTGTCCGAGTTCCCCGTGCTGAGTGAATGGTTCCAGCGGGTGCTCAAGCGCCCGGGCGTCGAGAAGGGCCGCCACGTCCCCTCGCCGCACACGTACGAGGCGCATCAGAAGCTCACTAACGAAGAAATGGAAGAGAAGGCTGCGGCGACTCGCCACTGGGTCCAGCAGTCTATGAAGGAGGAAGCTAAATAAGGGGTCCTTACCGTAAGGCTTGATATTGATTAGAGTTGTAATTAATATTAGGAGGACCTTGTGATTATGTCTTACCCAGTTCCCTTGTGGCTCAGTTCTTTCCCGATCACTTGGATTGCCCATGGTGACGATTATCTAACCCTGCATCCTTGTTGGATGCGTCTGCAACAGTGTGAAGAGTCTTTCAAGTGTATACCACAACATCATGTGACATATTCCCACTGTATTCCCTTCAATGAACTCACACCTCAGGCCATGACCCAGGCTTTCGGGTTGGGAGTTCGGAGAGGTGTTCTTTTGGTAGGTTGTTTCTCTTTTGCGATTGGATGTCTAGGTAGAGTGTTGGAAATGCGCGAACGCGACGCATTCGGTGTGGTTGAAGCAGAAAAGAACTCCTGACTACTTTGTAAGTTAGAACTTGAGTGGAATATTATGAAGTAGGTATACTGAACATGACAGGCGGGTACGCATGTAACCTGGAAGGGATGGCTAGTGTCCGAGGTAGTGCTATCCTAATCAAGAAGTACCTAGTCTAATGGATATGTCTACCCGCAAATAGCTTTACCTATTAGATCTTACGGTGCTTAACTGTGTTTAGCGGATACGGAAGTTTATATCTTTTACATTAATCTGTACCTTTGAATATCTGGATGGAGTTCTGACAAAGCGCGATCAACCGTCACAGGTAGGATGATGCTGCTCCTAGGTCTTGATTGTGACCAATGGAATGGTAGCCCCTGTAGGTAGAGCATATTGTATCGATCTATGTCAACCTAGGGGGCGATACAGCAGTAACACCAGGCCAAAATCAAGATCCTACTGGATTCAGACTTGGCCTACCGAGGTAGGTAGACCATCCATATGATTCTATTTTGCCACACATCCAGATATTCTAAAAGGGTGGTACGAATATGCACTTATAGGGGTGCACGCACGTGACTTGACGTGAATGATTGGACGCCCAAGCGTCAGAAGATTGCATTAGTGCAAAAATCGGGTTTTTGGGTCGCCTCGAAATATTTGGCCCATCCTTCGCGTCCTGAAACTTCCTCATCTTTCCTGCCATCTTCAACAACCACAAATTCTTCACTTCCATCGCGCGAACATCGTCAACATGTCGTGGCGCAACCAAGGAATCACCGGATCGAACAACATCCCTCTGGGTAGGAGCCGGCGATTTGGTGGTGAACCTGATGACGACATCATCAAGCGCGAAAGCAGCATCAAGCTCGAAGGCAGCAGTGATGGTTTCGACTATTCGAATGGCTATTCCAACGGCGACAACGACTTGAAGCGCGGACGCAGCCCTGAACCAAGTAAGTTTCCTCATGCTTGATATAGACCTTGTACATCCAAACAATTTTACTAACATCTGATCTATAGGATCCGATGCCGATGGTCCCCGACGCCGCAAGAAGAGAAACCGCTGGGGCGATGCTTCTGAGAACAAGGCCGCCGGCCTTATGGGTCTCCCGACCGCTATTGTCGCCAACATGACCAGCGAGCAGTTGGAGGCTTACACTCTGCATCTGAGAATTGAGGAGATCAGCCAGAAACTCAGAATCGACGATGTCGTTCCTGCTGATGGCGACAGGTACGTTTTTAATAATCCCCTCCCTTGGTGGCGCGACTGCTCTCTAACACACATGCCAATAGATCCCCTTCTCCCCCTCCGCAGTATGACAACCACGGTCGCCGTGTGAACACCAGAGAGTACCGTTACCGGAAGCGCCTGGAGGATGAGAGACACAAGCTGGTAGAGAAGGCCATGAAGACGATTCCTAACTACCACCCACCTCAGGACTACCGCCGGCCAACTAAGACCCAGGAGAAGGTCTACGTGCCGGTCAATGACTACCCGGAGATTAACTTCAGTGAGATTGCTAACCCTCTAACCTTTCTAACCATACTTTTACCCTTTCTTGTGCGGGATTTTGCTCGGAATGCCATCACATCTAGGTGGATGGCATGCCTAATCCTGGACTCGTCTAACCCACACACATGCTCTAACCTTATGACATACACTAACACTCAGCTTTTCTCACTTAAGTCGGCCTTCTCATCGGCCCTCGTGGCAACACGTTGAAGAAGATGGAAACAGAATCTGGTGCTAAAATTGCTATCCGTGGAAAAGGCTCCGTGAAAGAAGGAAAGGGTCGATCTGACGCTGCCCACGCCAGTAACCAGGAGGAGGATCTCCATTGCTTGATCATGGCAGACACCGAGGAGAAGGTCAACAAGGCCAAGAAATTGATCCACAATGTTATTGAGACTGTAGGTGCTCTCTGACCCTCTCTCGCATCAATACTAATGTGTCTAGGCTGCATCAATTCCTGAAGGCCAGAATGAGCTTAAACGGAACCAGCTGAGAGAACTTGCCGCTCTCAACGGTACTCTGCGTGACGACGAGAATCAAGCCTGCCAGAATTGTGGCCAGATCGGCCATCGCAAGTATGACTGTCCCGAGAAGCAGAACTTCACGGCCAACATCATTTGCCGAGTCTGCGGTAACGCTGGCCACATGGCTCGTGATTGCCCTGACCGGCAGAAGGGTGCGAGCTGGCGCAACGACGGGCCTCCACGTGCCGCCGGAAGGGTGGGCAGTGGAGATGCCGTCGATCGCGAATATGAGGTATGTAGCTTCCAAACCGCATCCAAGTACGAAGTAGATCTAACTTTGCCTAGCAATTCATGCAAGAGCTTGGTGGAGGCTCTGGACCTCCAGCTCGCATCGAAGCCGGCCCTGGCTCCTACAACAATGGCGGGGGTGATGCGAAGCCCTGGCAGCGAGGTCCGACCGGCGCTGCTGCTCCGTGGCGCTCACGCAATAATGATCAAGGCAATGACGGTGGCTCAGCTCCTTGGCGTGATCGCCCGCGTGGCAACGACAATCACGGCGACTACTACGGCGGCCAGGGTCAGAACTACAACAATGGTGGTGCCTCGGGTGGTGCACCTTGGCACCAGGCCTCTGCCGGACAATCAGCATATGGCGGCTATCCTGGTTATTCGGGCGCGGGCTACGGCGCAGCACCGGGCATGGGCCCGCCTCCTGGCCTTGCTCCGCCTGGCGGTTCCCTTGGTGCCCCCCCAGGATTACCTGGAAACATCAATGCTTTGATTCAGCAATACGCTGGTGGTGCTGCACCCCCTCCTCCGCCTGCTGGTGATGCTCCTCCGCCACCCCCGAGCGACCAACCTCCCCCGCCGCCTCCTGGTGCTTAAGCGTGGTGCACACAGATCGACTCGGACCCTTTCATTACTAACAACTTTCTCTACGCGCCTCTCACTACTGACGAACTTCTGATTCTACGATTGCGCGTTGTACTGACACCAGTCACTAACTGCTGCTATATGATCTGCCTCGAGAACCGTAGTGGAAGAATCATCAACTGGTATTACAGCAGGCTATAATAACCTAGGACCGATCTCTATTGCTGTATTGGCGGATTTGGCAGTGCATCATAGGTAGACTAACGCGTGCGTAGCAAGTAACAAGGAGTGTTTATGATAAAATAACGAAGGCCGTGTGTCTGAGCCGATATTCTCGTTCTCGTGACTAGTTATATAGCAGGGGCGAGCGTATGCTCGGTCTATGTAACTATGATTTACGTGTAGTATCGCGCCACTCGAGAGATGTACACATGCGATAGGTTGCAAAGTAAGTTCCAAGGGTCAGGTGCAGATGACCAACGAATTTTGGAGGATGGCGAAGCCCATCCATGTCACGTTCTAGGATTAGGAGCTTGGGCCACCCCCGCACTACCTACTACCTACCTGCAATGTCGTACATACGCTGAGATCTCCAATTTCGACCCCTTGTTGCCTTCCACTGTTCCGGACTGGATTCAACACCGAGATAGACCACACTGAGGCAGCTACCCGTCGCCATCGAACGCGGTCGAGGAAAGATCGCTGGATGACCAGACCTCTTCCGCGTCTAATATACCCGTGGACTTGTCCAATATATCGTCAGATGTCTTTGCCGTCCCTGGCGACCTTCGTTGTGCACCATATGTCTTACAGTTGCCTCGCGTTTCCCGAGACGTCTGTCGTCTCCACCTAAAGCTTCTCTGACTTCTGACTGGTTCTTGAGCAACATTTCCTACATACAGACTGCCACTTTACACCTCTATCTCTTATAGGCCAATTGACGGGAAATCCACGATAAGCAGCCAATCATGGCCGTGCCAAACCCTGTCGCGTTCAGGCCGTTCGCGGTAACCTTCTGGACGACACTTGTCTACCTCGCCATCCTCATCCCCCTGCTCGTCGTCCACGAAACCGTGCCTCCCCCTCCGAGCAACCCGACGCTGTACTCGGGCCTCAACCTTACCAAGTCGTGGCTCCACCTGACCGTGCTGTCGCGCAAGTACCATCCGTTCAATAGTCGAGAAAACGACAACATTCATGACTGGCTGCTGCTGGAGTTGGAGGATGTCAAGCGCAGGAATGGGGCCAACGACTCCAGCATGGTCATCTTTGAGGACACGGCCACCAATATAACGACCGCGAACCTCGTATTCGGAGCTGGCGCCTCGACCGGTACATACTTCGAGAGCACGAACATCATGGTATACATACGAGGAAAGGATGACCCCCAAGGGCCCTGGTGGAAGGGCGGCAGAGTGTCCTCGGACAAGACTATCGGAAAAGGAGGCGTGCTCCTGAATGCTCACTACGACTCGTAAGCAATGACATATGGTGGGACAACTTGTTCTTGCTAACACAAGGTAGTGTTGCGTCGGGCTACGGAGCGACGGATGATGGGATGGGCTGCGTGACCCTGATGGCGTTGATCGACTACTTCTCCCGCCCGGAGAACCGACCTCAGAGAGGGATTGTCGCCTTGTTCAACAACAACGAGGAAGACGGCCTGTGGGGCGCTCAAGTCTTCGGGAACAGCCCTCTTCAGCCTTTCTGTCATACCTTCCTGAATCTCGAAGGGGCTGGCGCCGGTGGTCGCGCTAATTTGTTCCGGTCGAGTGATGCCGAAGTTACCGACGCGTACAGGGGAACCGAGAACCCCTTCGGGAATGTCATATCGTCTGACGCCTTCGGCCTTGGAGCTATCCGGAGCAACACCGACTACATCGTCTTTAACGGGGTCTTTGGGTTGAGAGGACTAGATATGGCGTTTTATCGACCCCGCGCGCGGTATCACACCAACCAAGATGACGCCACACATGCCTCGAGGGCAAGCCTCTGGCATATGCTGAGCACTTCGCTCCACACCATGCGAAGCCTCTCCGGTGACACTGGCCGGACATTCCTAGGTGATCGTGCGGACGGGGACCGGAAGAAAGTCTCAAATGGTTGGGGGAATGCTGGTGTCTGGTTCGACATTTTCGGACGGACTTTTGCCATCTTCGAGCTCCGGACCATGTTTGCCTGGTCCCTGACCTTGCTGACGGCCACTCCCCTCATACTCGCAGCGCTCACCTACGTCCTGATCCGGAACGATAAATACTACTTTTTCTCGGCAAGACGATCCGCTTATGAAGGGTCCGTCATAGATCCGGTTATGCTTGGTGGCCGCAAGGGTATGTTCAGGTACCCCTTTGCGCTGGTCGTTGCAGGTGCATTAGTCGTTGGTTCTGCGTACTTGGTCACCAAGATCAACCCGTTGGTGATTTACAGCAACGAATACACCGTGTAAGTCTCCGTTGTCATGTAGGCGATATAATACTAACTTGTAATTCATAGGTGGGCCATGATGGTGTCTCTTTTCTACTTCGTTTTTTGGACCATAATGGCTGGTGCAAACTTTGCCCGGCCTAGTGCCTTGCACCGAGGCTACTCAATGTTTTGGTTGTTCTTTATCGGATGGGCCATTCTGGTTGCGGATACCGTCTTTGAAGACCGCTTTAGAATCGCGGCTGGATACATATTCGTGTTCTTTCACTCTGCCGTGTTTCTTGCCACGCTCGTTACTCTCTGCGAGCTGTTCACTCTACCTACGAAAGCGTCGTTTGCCCAGCGAGCACACGACGAACACGACGTTAGAGACCATCTCGCTAATGTTCCACACCACGAGGACTTGATCTCGCCAAGCCGTGACGAACTTGATGGACAGGACGATGATGATGACGAGGCCGAATCTCATTCTCCAGCTACCGAAACGACGCCTCTTGTTGGCGGTGCTCCCGCAGATCACCACCGTACATTCGCTACAACCTACCGCCGTTCTATATCGGCGATCGTGGACAAGGCAAAATCATCAGCAAGTGGTAGAGACCAGCCATACGAGTATGAACAGCAATGGTCCAAACACCTCCCTAGCTGGCTTTGGATCGTCCAATTTCTTTTGCTGGGCCCATTCTTGATCATTCTGGCCGGTCAGAATGGCCTGACCTTGGCTTCGTCAGTGTCACAAACAGGCGCTGATGGCTCGAGTCTTCTGCTACCGTACCTGCTTGTAGCATTCTTCAGCATATTCTTGTTGTTGCCGATCACACCGTTTGTGCATCGTGTTACCCATCACATCCCCATGTTGCTGCTGGTGGTATTTGTCGCCACATTGATTTACAATCTTGTCGCTTTCCCTTTCACTGAGAGTAGCAGATACAAGGTTTACTTCCAGCAATCTGTCAACCTCGACACGGGCGTCTCGAAAGTTAACTATGTTGGCTTACGAGGCTATGTCGAGAAAATTGTCGCGGAGATGCCATCTGCTATGGGCAAGGAGCTAACCTGTACATCAGAAGACGGGTTACGACCTGGCTTGACTACCTGCTCCTATGACGGCTCTGAAGTTCTCCCCAATGTGGTCAATGCCGTCCCAGATGGCGTGCCGCCGCAGAAGGGATTCGATAGCTGGTTGACCTACAACATTACTCGTGGTGGGGATGCAACCAAGGCCCGATTCGAAATTAACGGGACAAATACTAGATCATGCGCAATTGTATTCGACAAGTCTATTTCCTCGTTCACGGTGGTTGGTGGTAATCAACCCGACAGTCGCTTTGGGGAGGCGCCAGAAGAGGGACTGAAAAAGATCAAACTCTACCGTCGAGACTGGACTACACCGTGGAAAGTCGACGTCGCGTGGGAAGGCGGCCCTGACGGAGCCTTCGGAATCGACGGCCGTGTCACATGCAGTTGGGACGACGTCAATACACCTGGAGTGATCCCGGCGTACGATGAGGGACTGAAATATGCACCCACGTGGGTGGCGCTCACTAAATTGACGACGGGGCTATGTGAAGGCAGCAAGGTTTTTAAGACATGAACGAGGGCCACCTTGTCTGTCTGTCGCAAAGCCTTCACGTCTCACAATCTCCCGCCTGGTCTCCCGACCGAGTGTTAAGAGGCTTTCTGCAGCTTACCCCGGGACACGGCCTGCCAGCCACATGTTCACGATATCAGGACACGGTGTTTGATTGCTGCAAATTGGAGGGTGAGCCATTGAGATAAGGGTAAATTGGGTTTGCATGGCTGGAGTATGGGTACCTTGCATTCGCTGGCGTTTGGATTTGTTTGCCTAACTAGTATTATCCTCAAATTTCTATCCTTGAGCAATGACGCATCATCTTCTCAATCCTTTGCCTCAAACCAAGCCGAGGGATTCTCCTCGCATCGTGGCATAGTGAGACTGTCTCTTGTTTTTGAACCCAACGACACTCGGGAGGGAGAAAGCTGGGATGGCACGGCCAGGTCGCAGACTGTTGGTTCGGCTAAGCTGTCGCCCTCGCATCGCCACCCGTTACCGTTACCGCTACCGCACCATGGCCTTCGTACTAATAATTCCTACACACCCCGTAGTTGTGAGGTGATCGGCAATACTGAACGGCGCTTTCCCTGTCGGTCAAACTCGCATCATCCCGTCTCGGCATCCCTCCGAATCTCTTTTTTTGATTGACCTGCATGTCGAGCATTCGGCGCTGCGCGGTCTAGCCCACCCCGGTAGATCTGATTCGCGAGGTAGCATTCCCTTCTCAAAGACCATCCTAGACTTTTCTTCTTCTTCTTTCCCGCTGACTGGGCTGCCGGGTCGCTTCACGTTTTTTTCTTCTTCTTTTATCTTTCCCATTACGTAATAGGCAGAAAATGCGCCTGGGATAATTACATCAGAGGTGGTCCATGAGCGCGCACTTCATCACTGGCTGCTCGATTGATTGAGTGACTGGAATGATTGATTGAACCAACTGAAGGAGGGCAAACGAAAATGAGAATGAGGATGAGGGCATATCGGGCCATGCCGTTCTTAGTTGGGTAGGTAGGTCGACGCTACCACCACCACCCTCCCACCTAGTTACTCCTACCCTATTATCCTCCATGGGCCGACTGCAGAGTCGCAGCCAGTCCCTATTTACCAAACACCATGTGTCATTTTCTGAGTAATTGCCACGCAACCCGGCGTCGGGCGGACTTCTTTATCTATTACTTTATTTACCTACCTACTTGAGCACTTTGCTGAGGTTGCGGATGGGATGTCTGACGAAGGTAGCGTACAACGCCTCGCGAGCCGTAGCTAGCTGAGCGAGTGAGTAGGTACATAAGCAGCTCGGCAACTTACCTAAAACCAGGTCTTCCCCGCAAATTGTAGGTAGTAGTACATCGATACCTGTTGGCGATTCAGGTACATAGAGAAGAAGAAGAAAAAGAAAAAAAAAAGAAAAAAAGAAGGACAGATTGAGGAGGTGACACAAGGAGGGAGAAACCTAGGGCTCTTTATGTAGCTGAAGTAGCGGCTTTTAATTAGCGTTAGTTGCCGTTTTCTTTTAGCAAATGCTATTTTAATAGTAGTTAATTTTAATAGTATTTTATTTTTTAAAAAATGCTTAAATTATAATATATAAATAGTGTATTAATAAAATATTAATTTAAGTTTATTATATTAAATTTATATAATTATATTTTAATAATTTAATTTTTTATAATTTTTATTATATATTTAAAAATAT
>JWIU01000100.1:350111-365219 GCA_000966885.1 Xylaria sp. JS573 | reverse complement strand
ATAATAATTTAATAAAATATATATATATAAAATATAAAATATAATAAATTAATTTTTAACATATATAATAAAATTTATAAAATATAATACTAATAAAATGTACTTATATAAATTATTTGTAATTAACTTAAGGTAATATTTAACAGTATTTTTAGGTTACTTAAGTATAGTTAAGTGACTATTATTGAAATTGGGTACTATTGAAATAGCATTTGCCTTTCTTTTTGTCTTCCCCCATCCTGTCCTCGCCCGCGTGCCTTGCATTAGGCCAGGTTAGGTCCGTTCACATGTATTTTCGGAGCTCTCTGGGCGCCGCCGGCTGCCGCAGAAAACTGATTGATGGGGGCCCGGCCAGCCACATGAATCCGTGCTTAGGTACCTACCTAGGGTCCATCCATCTACTAATGCATGCATGTCCCATGTACCTATATATATGCGTGTATGGAGGTATGCCCGTCGTAGATCCCTTCACGTCGCACGAAGCCAGCCATCAGCCCCCAAACGGACGGACCTGTCAGTTCGGCACGGTTCAGCAGCAACACTCCCTTGGGCGGGGGGCGGGGGGCGGGGCCCGTAAGGAATAAGTAAATACGTTTTTAATGTAAATGTATGTTTGGCGGATATCACCACCGCATGGACGGGTGGAATGGATGGATGGGTCGGTGGTGGAAGAGCATGGATGTATGGGTGTATGGGTGTATGGATGTGTATGTCACACCACGCCTCCTCCGTTTTTAGAAGCTTGTGTGGAAGAAGCTTCCCTTGGCATCCACCTACGTATATATACGAGATCCCGTTATTATCCAGGGCTATTAATGTATGCCCAATCCTCCGTTCTGGTCTTGTCTGTGGTCTCGTCTTGCCTTGTCCTGCATTTCTTCAACTCCACAGTTCCCACATTGCAAGCCGCCTACCTGGTTAACCACTTCGATACATACCCCTTCGATCGCTACCAACCATCTACTTGGGCACTATACATATTACCCACACCACATACCGCATCCATCACAACAAAAAACGACTTCCACGTCTCAAGTACTTAAAAATAAAATCATCATGGGAGTACGCGCGACCCTTATCGCCCTCGTGGCCGCCGCCGCCGCCCCCCTCGTCCTCGCCTTCCCGGCCCCCGAGGCCCCGGCGCCGAGCGCCTGCACGACGGGCCAGCCCGTCGTCACCTCGGGCTACACCATCAAGTACGCGCCCGCGAAGCCGACCGGCGCCACCTTCGCCGAGGGATACCAGCCCGAGCCGGCGTGGGCCGAGAGCCACGTCGTCGGGACCAGCGTATGTCATACTCTCTCTTCCGCTCTGCTCTACCTACCGTCTCTCCTTCCCCCTGGTACCTCTCCTTTCCCACGCACGGCCCAGCCAGCCCTGTACATGTACATGTGCATGCACATGGGCTGAGCTGATATACCGGTACGGTTGTTGGAAAGGTTCAATGATGCTGATGATGGTTGCCCGATACCTAGACCTTCGGCGTGCCCGAGCCCCGCGAGTCCGGCTTCGCCTTCGCCCAGTTCAAGTGCCAGTACTACTGCAACGCGAAGGGGTCCGACGCCGTCGGCTTCTTCGTCAGGTTTGACGACAAGGCGGGCTCGTCCTGCGCCTGCTACAGCGAGCTGTAAGTCTACCTCTTCTGTACCTACCTATCTAGATATCTTCCTACCGCCCCCCCCCTTCTTTATTATGTCTCGAGTATTCCCCTTTGACTAGGATTATGTGCCCTGCGGCAAGGAGGAGCGGGAGGTGGAAGATGAAGATGAAGATTCCGCCGGATGAGCTAACACGTCTACCTACGTCTAGCCTGGACCCCGCGAAGTTCGTCAGCGGAAACCAGACGCTCGTCGGCGCGTGGAACTCCATCTGCGACGTTACGCATCCCGGGGGCAACTAAACTGCTGGGGCCCTGGAAATGTGTAGTTGGCGGATTCTAATTGAATGCTAAGGTCTCGGGGGGAAATGGCGAAAATGAGGTTCGGGATGGCTATCAGGGGAAGGGAGAAGGCGAAAGGGAAGGGAAAGGGGAGTCAGGTCGGGCGGGTTCGCTCTTCGGGTCACGGGCTTTTTTTTTTCCATCGATTTTATCCAGAGTCGTACGGGGGGAGAGGGTCTCCCGGGGTGGACCCCAATCCGGCAATATGTGTACTACCTCTTACTTCAGTTACGATGCAGGGATGCGTCATAAAAAGCCACGGGCGATTGTGAGCGGCTTGATTGGTGCAACATATCGCGTTCAACGGCGAATGCCGTGCGACCTGTTCTCGCATCTGTCTGGCAAGTTCCGGTGTCATAGATACTTAAGCCTCCAGCCCGAGTCGGTACTGATGACTGGGTATGTTGCTCCTACCTACTCAGCCCGCTGGCCCCTTTTCGGTGTGTGGTGTGCTAATAATGGAGCGCCTGTTTCATCTCACCATCATGCTCACCTCAGATATATAATGGTTAGACTGTCTTTGTACCCCCATAGCTATACAGTATCTTGGATCCTCTTCCAGCATCGGGCGGGTTGGTACTCACGATTTGCACCGGAACCCTCGGGCTGAAAAAAGTGGTACATAACCGGCGGGGACGCCTCGAATCTTATTACCGCATCTCACTCAGCTTCAGTTATTATCACTTGATCGAATACACCGGAATCCCTCTTTATCCCGAATACGATTCTTGAAGCGTTACCGGTACCCGCATGTTAAGGCAAGACCCTGTTCGCATGTTGGTCGACCTCTAGGTAGAGTGCGAGAAGACTACCACCGTACTCTTAGTATGAAGAGGAACGCACCTAAAATCTAGTAGTAATCATGAAAAAGCTATGAACCATATAAGCGGAAATGACGTATTGTCATGGAAATAATATCTCAGTATTTCTTATCTGTGATTCACCGAAAGTCGAACCATGCTGAAGTCTTATACGTAGACTGTGGAAAATAGGTGGTGTCTATGTTAGGCCCTAGGCCCTATTTCAAGAGTTATATCTATAGTGGCCCTGACCTTCTGGAGACGTATATCGATACAAAGTTGAACATAAGTCTAGTATATAGACGTTGTATTGTTAACACGTTTTATCGCTACTGAAACATTTCAGCACAACATAAGTATGAAATAAATAAAACTACAAAAATATGATGAACCCCTTCATCTATGCAGGACACTCAACTGAAATATGGCATTGCATCAGAATGATCTGTAGGTATATTTCGACTATTCAATGGCTATAAGGGTACGCCGTGTCGTAAAGTTCGACTTATAATATAACTGTTCAGAAGTGAAGACTTTTGAAGTCCTAAATGTTGCCACCAGCAATGCTTGCAGTCATTCGCAGTTGCCTGCACCAGTCTATCACTGCACATGCCCGCAACCCCTAATAATACGATCTACCCAACCCTCTATAGTGGAACTTCCCATCCGCCTAAAGCTTCAGTAGGTAATCTCTATCTCCACTACTCTAATGCTAATTCCTACCCCGCCTACATAAGTAACGATCTAGTTTACCTCCCAGCGCCGGGATAATACCCCGAACCAGAGTTCCTGCCGGACCCCGATCCCGAAGAGCTCCCCGACACCCTACTCCGCGGGCCGGTGCCGGGCCCGAACCGCCCCAGCGTGGGGGAATCCTCCAGCGGCGGGCTGCCCGCGCCGGCGCCGGCGCCTCCGAAGCCGAGCCAAACCGGCCGCGGGCAATCGTGACCGCCGGTATTGGCGTTAGCGCTGGGCCGGGGCGACAGCGGCACGGTGACGAGAACGCTGCCGTCGACCGCGTAGGCGCGCGCCACCGTGCGCCCGCCCGCGCCCGCGCCCGCGCCCGTGCCCGCTTGGATGTGGATGTGGATGTGGATGTGGATGTGGATGTTGAGGCAGGAGGGGAGCGGGCACTGGAGGGGGAGGTGATGGGAGAGATGGATGGATAGAACGTCACCCTGGTCGAGGGCGGGACCCGCCTTGCCGTGTCCCTGCGGGAGAGCTCGGAGGGCCTGGTGAGGGAGAAGTCTTCCGTCACGGGAGAGGGAAGCTCGGGATGGCGGCCTTTTTCTCCTTCTCTCGGCATGGTCCTGGTACCTAGGTATTATCTTTTACCTACGTCTTCGACTTTTCCGCGGCTTGTGGGACTTGGGGCTGCTGTGGTCGACCGACGCCTTTGGTAGAGCGATGCTTTGATGGTTTCGAGATAGGAACATTCAGGCGAGGTTCCTCGCTTTAAAGCTTCGCAGATTTATGGCACATTGTGTCTACAAAGGTGTAACGGTGACACGTTACCCCATGACCCTGAATCACGCTCCTCTGACCTGAGTCACTGATCCGGCGACGACGACCTTTGGAATGGGCAAACAAGGTAGTCATTGCGTCGGAAGCTATCATACAGGTTCGTCTTCCCGGTTTCTGCCATATACAAACAACTTCGTACGACTCGAGAGTCCTGACAGGTTTCGGCCGTATCATGTAAGTCTTATTCTGAACTGTATAATACCTCGGTGGACTTCGAAACCTGTTTGTTATCCTGTCGGTGATGGGGCTATCACGTGGAGCTCCTTTCGGGAGCCCTTTCGGAATCCTCCCGGCATGATATCTAAGCAAGTAATCTATCACTTAAAACAGTTATACGTATACACGAGATATCTTGAGAAAATAGAAGACAACACTACAAGTAATAGGCATTTATATCTCTCCAAAGTGACAACTATAATTGCCCGGGTGCCTAGTACTCTTCTCTGAATGCAACATCCCGTGAAATATAAGTAATAAGATATAATGGAAATAGGTCAACGAGTCAGCTCTTTTTTAATCTTTCTATGACTTATCATGATATTTTTCTGGTTTAACTCTTCTTCTGGTATTTTGACCTTGGTGTATAGATGTATCATGGTTAACGCTCTGACGCCTGGCTATTATGTCTACAGTTGTGAGGCAGCTAGACTTCTTTGAATACATTGCAAATTTGACATCGTCAAGTGGGACAAGACCGAAGGATATATGCATGCAAACAAGACGAATGCTTTCCCGGAGGACACAATCCTGTACAACAAGGGTGAAGAACCAAAATCTGGCAAGGGCTTCAGACTGTTAGTAACCGTCGAATTTGGTGGAACCCTCACTGCTTCAATGTGTATCTAGCCCACTTTCGTTGACATGCCTGAAAGTAGACACTAGCGCCCTTTAGAATAATCTCGAGTATGGTTTGGTGTCATGTTTAACCATGGTGACGTGTTTGATGTCGGGGCGAGTTTCACGAACCCCAATGTTAAGGACTGGTGGACCTCGCGTGAGCTTCGAGCAACTACACTCATGAACTTTGAGGTTTCCAGACACTATATCACTTCACTCGGAATTAAATGGGGTACCAAAGAAAGAAAGAAAAAATGATGTTTGGATCAAATTTAAACCAGATTAAATAATTGCCGTTATTTGGTTTGATTTGCTTTGACGAGAACGCTGTATACAGGTGGTGTAGGTGTGACTGGCTACGAGGTAGCTACATGTACTTACAGATTTGTAGCTAGATATATATAGGTAGTGCGGAGTGGTCGTCCCTTTCTCTAACAATGCCTATATGTAGCACCATCAAGTCCCCGCCCGCCCACCTCTGCAGCCGACAACGAAGCTGTTGCCTCCGCGCTCGCATACCCCGGCAACGCCGCGTACCTCGATACTGAAAGTGTTATCTTGCGGGACTCCCGCGCCCGACGGTGGCGGGAGTCGCGGGGTCACTTGCGGGCCGGCGAGCTCACCATTGTACATATCATATTTGTCTGTTCTGGCGGCGTTGTTAAAATGAAAAAGTTGAAAGTTACCTGATGAGCAGTTAACTCGGTATTTCAGCCGGCGTCGCCATAACGCTGTCCGATAGTAATGTAAACGGGCTCCGGTCTACGTAAAAACTTTTGGCCTGTTGTGGATATAAAAAGATGGCAGGGATTTGATCTCTGTCTACTATCCTTGTATCAAGTAACGCGCGCATTGCATCGAAATAATACGGGATACATTATGTACAACAGCGTATCGTGATAGATCGGGCCAAATGCAACGAGTGTCTTACATTCACGGCTGGCAAACCATAGGCATACTGGCTGGCTGGAAGGCTTACCTACTTACTTACCCAGATAGGCAGAGCCCCATTTTCGCCGCTGGTGATCGAAATTTCGTAGGTAGCAGGACTTCGTGGGGGGCCGTGACAACAGACTGCACCTAATGTCATGCGAGTTACCCAAGGCAGCGAGAAGAAATCTTCGTAGCGGTGTTAGTACGTAGTAGCAACGTTAGGCATTTACCGCATCCATCTACGGTGGTAGGGTGGACGAGAGTTTATGTTGATGCCTAATAACGGCAATCCTCCCGCAGTTCCAAAGCCCGAACCTTGCGAATAATTCCGGGGCTTTCTATCACGTAGTAAGCGGCTTTTATGTTTATTTTTAGCAGTCGTTACGTCTAGAGAAACCTTCTGCAGTAGTGTTCTGCTTGTTCGCATCACCGTTTGACGCGACCATTCCATTCTTAGCAGTCAATGATGGCCACAACCCAGACTTTGGCGCAATCCTCACTGCTGGGTCTGATGTATTAACGTCGGTGATCCCATCGGTATGCGGATCTCTCCTTTAATAGATTGACTGCCTAGTAGGAGGAGTGAAGATCTTTTATCAGATATGAACACCGCTTCCTATGCTCCTCGTATATAAAAGTGCCTTCGGGTCTAGGTCGGGTTGATACGCTTGCCCATGCGAGCTTTTACATACGTTTCTTTATTAGCATGGCGTGAAGCCTTGTAAAGATATACATAATCAAGTGGCCCAATATGCGAACTCTCTCCCGCTCAATCTTCTTCCTAATAGCCTGCATTCCTGCTGGCGTTTTAGCAAGATCACCCGACACCACTACAGAGTTAGCGAACGAGTCTCTAACCACGAAGAGCCCTGATTTTAATTCAACAACTGTACTACCGCGTTCTTCCCCAACCAACGCCCCAAGAGATAAGACCATCAAGGTTTCTACGACCAAATCTTCACCAGAAAAGGTCGCCGCAGACGAAAAGACTGCTCCTACGGGCAAGACCACCACGCCCAAAGCTTCTGCGACCAAGCATTCGAAGGAAAAGGCTCCTGATAGTAAAAGCTCTGGAACCCAACCCACCCCGACCGGAGGACAAAAAGCAAAGCCAAAAGGCACCAAGGTTTATACCGTGTTTCCTGCAAAGGATGCAAACAAGGAAAAAATCGAACAAGAACTCAAGAAACATGCCCCACACGTATTCAAATCATCCCGCAAGACATCCTTGTGGTGGTCCGTGGATCTCACGGAAAGCGACGCCCAAAAGGTCAAGAAAATAAACGGCGTCAAGCGAGTTGCGGAACGTATTCCTCTAACTAGGGAGTACCATATACGATCAGGTCTCCATAAACAGCCCAACGCTACATCAGCAGTCGAAAAGCCAACACCGGTAGATAAAAGGGATCACAACACATGGTACACGACTCAAAAACCCGGCCCTAGGGGGACAATTCCCCCGGAGTTAGTTGCTATTAGCCTACCAGAGTAAGAAAAAGAGGAAACGATTCAATTACCCGGACGACAGTTTTCTTTCGCTCTCTTTCATCTTATCATTCAATATCGTTTACCCTATTTGTCAACAGGCTCTTCTTACTGACCGGCTATCGGTAACGCATAGGAATGAAAACGTACTTGAGGAGTTCGACAGCTACGTGCAAGCGGCGCATAAGGCAAAAGATAGTTTTATCTATCACATAGAGACGGCAGCAAGTTATCAAGATAACGAAGGAGTAAGTTATGTTCTTTTTGCACACTGTTCTTTTTGCACACTCGTTCTGTTTCAAACTGTCCAGGGTTATACGGACGTGCCCTTCCTTGAACAGTGGGTATGGAGGGCGCACAGCTTGATATTCAGAGGTTTCGCTTTCCACCACCATATACTAATATAATGCCAGCAATTTGAATTGAGGCCAGGAGAACGAAACCGAGTCATCCCTCTTTTTACACCCCGAGCTTGGGAGGAGAGCCCTCGATGGTATCACGAGGATGATCCCGAATCGCATTCTACCTGCGTCGCCGATAAATTAGTCGGCTACAAAAACGGGGTTGCGAAAGATGCCAAACTTATACACGTCCAGATGGAGGGTGTTTTCGTCGATGAGATGATTGCAGCGTTGTTCGCTGTTGCTGAGGATCTCGAAGCCCATCCTGAACGACGTGCCAGAAGCGTTGTGAACATGTCTTTATCGAAGAGATATGACCAATATTCGTCTGACCACCAGGAGTGGCTACAGGAATTTTCCGATGTAATCACGAAGATTATGGTGGATTTCGACGTGCCTGTGGTTGTTTCTGCTGGCAACCACGCTTTAAATCCTGACCGTCTTAACGTCGACTCTATGCCAGCAATACTCGAAGATGGCTACGCCTTTCCACTGATTGTCGTCGGGGCCGTTGACCGTAATTTCGACGATGCCCGGTTTTCACAACGCGGGCGACATGTCACTATACACGCTGTTGGTACTGATATCACTTGCTACGGCTACGACGGCAGAATATTATTTGACCGACGTGGACCGATAGATGGCACCTCTTTTGGTATGTTTGGACTTTTCATGCCGTCGAAGACCTTTTCTAACATGTTTTGCATACAGCCTCTCCCCTAGTTGCGGGGGAAATAGCCATGATCCTTTCGGAAGACCCCCTGCCTTTTCAGTATCAACGAGGGGAACTTGTCCGAGAACTGAAGCATTATTTGTTGCACTATGGTAGCAAAAGTCGGGGTAGAAGTACAAGACGAGTGCTACACAACGGTGTATCCTTGAGGGATAATCCTAAGAAACGCAGGAGCCCTTAGAATCCGTAGAGAACGGAAGACGCAGCATGCAGAGGAGCCAGATGGTTAGTTTAGGGATCTTGTAAGAGGCATCATTTCCCCAGTCGCAATACCTAGCGTGTCTTGTGCAAAGCTACAAGTATATTACCTGGCTTATTTCTAGCGCTTAGTACAGTAGCCCAATGGATCGCTGGCTGTGCTCCAGAGGCCCCAGAACGTATAATAGGGGGGGAGCCATCGGATGACGCTGCCTAGAGATGACTGCAATGAAACAACGACAGAAACGCACTGTACTGAATTGAGTATACATATTATGGCGTAGTAAAAGCGACTAACAGGCTTGAATGTCTCATCCGAGAGTGTGTCGTTGTGAACATTGAGCCTCGACCTACGCAGATGAACTAACAGAATTGCGTACTGTAACTACATGTGCCTAGAAGCTTTATTACCCAACACGTTCATTATAGGTACCTAAGTTCACTAGGAAGAGTGTGCGATAGTTAGGAGGCATGTAGCTCTGGGAAGGGTAAGTTCTGTGCTTGGCTACCTACTTCCTTCAGGTTGGAGCTGAGCTGTCTTATGACGTAGGTAACCTAAATTGAACTTCCGCACACTATCCGTCCAATGCCCTACACTTCATAGAAACAACATTAAGGGTGTATCAACCAGATAGCTTGCCATTTGCAAAAGTATCATAATGGTGTAAGTTGGATACCGATGGCGGCCCATCCAGCGAAGCGAAGTTGGAAAACCCCCTGCGAAACTAGGCTGACAGTGTTAAGCGTTAACCCACGCACCTCCGCCAATACCTGAATAGAGACGCGGTATTAACGGGACCGACGGCATTGCCATTGACGCCGTATGCCGGAGAGACACGAGGTTACCTACGCCCGTTTTGGTAGGTAGAGCTGCCGCTTCTACTAAGAAAGCAGGGCGTATGTGAGATTCCAGCCACGATTCCAACGGCTTTTAGAGGCGCCTGGTCGGCTGCCGGCCGGCTATTCAGCTGTGGGATCACCGCATTGCACACGTCGTACAGTCGTGCGACCTTTTCGCTGCCACGCAACGTCCTTGCTCAGCCCACGCGCTATCGGCCGCCTGTGGGGGAGTCCAGTGTGTTGGTTCTTTTGCCACGTCGACAAGGCGGTAAGGGGGTTGGTTGGTAGAGCTGTGAGGAGTCTATTTGCCTACCGCGGGCGGTCTTTCAAGCGTTGGGTCATATAAAAGATCTCAAACGTCTTACTGTCCGATGTTTGCTCGTTGCCAGAACTACGTGGACATCAACCGACGCCAATTCATATCGGAATCCAGTCAGCTCAAAACCATACACACCTACCTTCTATCATCCGAGCCATCCGACTCATATAAGATTCCGGTAGCTTCTCGTTTCGTGATATTCACCATGAAGTTCTCCACAACTCTCTTCTTCCTGGCCACTGCCGGCTCCGCGATGGCGGTCCCAGCGACGCGACAGGTAAGCTCATGATACCTACCTGCCTACCTATATATCTACCTTAGATATCGTGGTCGCGGATGAGGGGCGCTAAGCACGGCAAACCGGAAACCGCAGAACACCCGCTCGCTCGACGACGTGCTCCCCGCGCTCAAGCGCGACCCGTCGGGGGCGGGCTTCACGCACGTCGGCTCCGACAACGTGGTGCGGACGTTCGACCGGCGCCTCGAGGTCGTCGACTTCGCGCAGCTCGACGGCCGCGCGCCGTCGGGCGCCTGGCCGCGCGTCCCGAGCCGCGCCGTCCTCGACGAGGCGAGGGAGGCCAAGGCCCGGTCCGAGACCCGCGTCTCGAGGCGCCGCGAGGACGCGCCGGCGGGCCCCCTCGACGCCAGGCAGCAGAGCTGCGTCAGCGAGTTCTGCCCCGACGACGAGTACTGCCAGGGTCTGACTATCTATGGTTACAGCGTGAGTTGTTCTTACTTCGCAGTCTTTCTTTACCTTAGTGTTGGTTCTAGCCGGGATCAAAGATTTCTTCCCCCCTTTCGGTGATTTGAGTGAGCATTGAACTCTGAAGATGGATGGGAGGTGTATGAACCTGTGTTGAGTGGCATGTGTCTTTTCGTATCCCTCGTAGATCTTTAAAGCCGTCTACAGAAAAGGAAAATCGAGGTCAACTAACTCTCGGCATAACAGTGTTCCTCTTGCTTAATTATCTCCAACAACATGGGAAACTGTCAGCAATTTTAGACGAGGCAAGGGACATATGATAACTCTATCTTTTGTGTGAGCTATCCTCGAGGCAAAAATGCGAAGTAGTTACGGATCACTATCTATGAAAAAGCGTCTTTAACTTATAAAGAGTGTTTTTTCTTTCTTTTTCTTTTACTGACTTGTTCTATGTACCTGCTATGAGTTTTACGGAACGGGGGTTGTGCCGGAGCCATAGTTCAATACAGATACATCAGTGATTGGTGGTTCCGACACTATAAATTAGGTAGTTGCTATGTTACCTAGATCTACTCAACTCGTAACCTTAAGCTTAACAAATATGGATTGCACATCCATATGACCCCGGAACTAGAAGATTGCACTACGTGAAAACTGTTGTGCTTCGTACATTACCTCTTACACCACCTAGATAGTCTTTCCGTATATCTCTTCCAGTAGTTTTAGCTAGGCCATGACCTTCGGATGCACGCATCACAGCTGTAAATAAATTCGTTTAGAGACCTAGGGCCTATTGAGATTTCTTTTCATTACAAGATGCTTTCCAAAAGTGACGACCGTATTACAACCCGTGCTGGCTGGCTGCTACTTGCGAGGTCCTTTGTTGCAGTTGCTGGCGTGAGACCCCAGTACAGCATGCGATCAGACCGCCCTGCATAGCGCCTATCCCACTGTCATTTGGCGGCTAATCGCTGCGATTTAGCTTGCGGTCCGCTATAATTCTAGGTACGCCATTACAGCATGAATCCGCTCATCTGCACAGGCCATTGACAGCTGCAAGAGGGGTGGCTGGCGGCTAGTAAAGGCTGTAATATGGTCATTGCACTCTATGTTTATGTCTGTCTTTTTCGTCCATAATGACTGCCTTGACATCGTGCTTTATTCCGGGAATCAGCGCCCGCAGGGACGCGGCGACGTCCACGGGAGTCCAGGATAGCCGGCCGCTGAAGTCGGGTAAAGCGCGCAACACCTACGATGACCTGACCAAGAAGCCGAAATGCTCCGCGCGTTCCAGTAGCCGGTTCTGCTGCTGCCAGCGACCTGACCCAGGCGCACGCGCATGGCGCGGAAACAGCCCGGGTGCTCATGTAGGGTGGCGTCGGGCATGCGCTCGCGGACATACTTGGCGCCCCCGTACCCGTCGGGGAGGACAGACTCGACACCGGCGCGGTCTTCCGACACGCGCGCGCGGCCGCTCCACAACGGGTGGTGACCAACGACGGCGATGGAGGGTATGAACTGGAAGGTGGCGACGGTGCGGAACGCAGCTTCGCGCACGAGGTCTATCAGGCTGCTCATGGTGGCAAACTGCGCCTCGAACCCGCGGACGGTCCGCACGCCGCTCATGGGCCAGGCGTTATGCACGACGCCCGTCACGGTGCGCGCGAGGCCGTCGTACTGCTCCTCTGGGAGGCTGAACCGGGCCTTCGACGTGTCTGCCACGACGACGCGCAGTTTCGCTGCGACGGCGGGCCCGCCCGGCTCCAGCCCTTTCTCTACGAGGCATCGGTGCTGCTTCTGCTCCGTGTCGTCGCCATGCGGGTAAGGCAGATCACGGTCCCTAAATCGGGCCTCCTTGCCAGCTCCGCGACTAGGTGGGCATCAAGGCTCCCCGTCGCGCCTGTCACGAAGACGACCCGCGCAGGCGCCGCCGGCTGCAGGTTCGGTCGGTGCCGACGACAATGGAACGACGAACCCGGCCGTGTATTTCTGTATGTAGGCATCAACGATGGCAGCCCGCTCTGCCGTGTCGGGATTTGGTGTCGCTGGCGGCTTGGCTGGGACGGGAAGGCGTTCGAGCCTGTAGCATCAGTAGTAAGCCGTCCAGGATCTCCTTGCCGGCACCCAGCGATTCCAATCTTAATTAACGTCTATCGCATTCGGAAGATAGGTAGGTACATTGGCATAGCTGAGGGGAAAACATACAAATATTATGTCGCTAGAGTCTGCGCTTGAATGCCAAATCTTCAGACGGAGTTCATAGTTCGATTTTTTTTTCTCTTTTCAACGCCTATTCGTAGTACGTTACAGTAAGGTACGGACTATCTGTTTGGTCAGCTCCATCAAGTCCCCTTCAATCCTCGTCCCGTCTTCTCACTCTTAGGTCTCCTCGACCCGGTACACCAGCTTCGTGCCGCTCACCTTCCCCTCTCGCATCGCCTGCAGTCCCTCAAACACCCCATTCAACCCACCCTTACCAACCTGCAGCGGGTGCGGACGAACCTGCCCATCCGCAATCAGCCGCGCGCTCAGTTCCGCGAACGTCTTGGCGAATTCTCGATCTTCGTTCCGCGCCTCGATCTCCTGGCCCCCCACGAACCGGAAGTACTCCCCGATGGCGGTATATCCGATAGTGCACTTCGAAGCCACGTCCTCCCTCTCGTGCTTGACGGGCAGCAGGTAGGATACCGTGCCGCCCGACTCGCCGATGGCCGCCGCGCAGATGGCCGCGTTCGACTCGGTGGAGATGCAGTCGAAGGCGTGCGCCAGCGCGCCCTTGGTCTGCTCCCTGATCTGCCGCGCACACGCCTGCGGGTCGTTCTTGTAGTCGAAGGCCGCGGTGGCGCCGAGCGATCGGACCAGCTCGAAGTGGCGCGGCGAGCACGTTGTGACGATCTCGGGGCAGCCGGACAGCCGCGCGTACTGGATCGCGAGGATCCCGGTCGCGGTGCTCCCGCCGTAGACGAGCAGCGGGGGGCCCGCCTTTCCGGACCCGGGCAGCGGCAGGCCGAGCGATTGGTACAGCCCCTGGCCCACCGTCGTGACGCCGACGCCGAACGTGCACGCCTCTTCGTCCGTCAAATGGTCGGGGATCTAAGGCAATGGAGCAGCCTAGACGTTAATAAGGGCTGGATCCCGCGCGCGTGGTCTAGTCTACGTAAGGAATGTAACATAAGAGCAAAAAGGCCCACCTTCAGGCACACATCGGCCTTCGCTACGGCGTACTCGGCGAAACATCCGTCCTCCGGCTGGACCTCGTTCGCGCCATGGGTGAACCCCGCGATCCTGTCCCCGCGCTTCCACGGCTTATCCACCTTAGATCCCGACTCCTCCACGACGCCCGCGAAATCGCAGCCGACCGTGGTGCCGGGCGGGGCGACAAAGTCGATATGCTTCCTGCTTTAAGTCAGCATTGACGGCGGCATAGTAGGTACTAGCTACTGGGGCAGGTCAGAGAAGAGCTGAAATCCATGGGGCACGTCACCAGTCTGTTGGGTTCAAGGCCACTGCCTTGACTTTGATGAGGATGTAGTCATCTCGTAGCTTTGGGATGGGTACTTCTTGGATCTCCGCTTTGTGATCCGCGATTGTCCTGATAGCCTTCATCGTTTTTGACGCCGTGTTCCGTTCGGGCTGGTTTCGGAGTCGGGTGGTATTTTCGACTGTGATGCTATGCCTACGAAACGCTCTCGCGTCAGTGGGTTTAAGGAGTATAGAGTGGCCAGCTGCTGATTTAACGGAGGCTGCGAGAACGGATCAGAAATTTGGCTGTCTATGTATATCAGTGCTATCTGTATCGGCCCACTGCTGGGCGTGACGGGTTTAGAGTGATGCATTGGTTAGGTCATCACGTACATAGCAGCAGTGCCTCATTGAGCGTAGATCAGGTACAAATAGGGTTTACAGCGGGGTGTAGTATGGCACAAGAGGAAAGGCGCCGGAGTAATCCTACGTGACCAAGGCACGTATATCTATCTGAAAGCCTGATCCGTATTTACTTGACGCTGGCACGGGTTTAGCCGCCGGCTTTCTGAACCGAGAGGAATTGAAAGTGATCGTACAAAAGAATTTACTCGGATTGCCCATTCTTCCAACAGATCTTTGAAGCCATCTCTAACGTCGCAATTTAGTGGTGTACATAATGATACTACTGTTGATTCATAGTGGACTTACAATGGATTCAACCATAGTAACAGTACGAGGACTATACGTGACCTAGGTATTAGTATTTAAGCATCTATATAATATAGTTTTAGTATTTAGTTTTTATCTAATACATTAAGTTTACAGGCTTCCAGTTTAATAGATTATAAACCCGGGTTTTGCGTCCAAATTTATATACCAAAAATTGTAAATATATAAATTAAATAATAATAATAATAATAATAATAATAAT
>JWIU01000100.1:332986-346972 GCA_000966885.1 Xylaria sp. JS573 | reverse complement strand
TATAATATTAAAAAAATAATATTAAATAAATTATTATATTAAAATATAAATAATTAAAACAATATAAATAAAATATTAAAAATATATTAAATTTAATAAAAATATATAAATAATAATATATAAAAAAATTATAAAAAAATATAAAAAAATTAATAATAAAAAAATTTAAATATTATTTTTTAATATATAACTGTTTTTTTAATTATTAAAAACTTATTAAAATGTAATAAAATAAACCAAAAACTTATTAATAAATGTAATAAAGCGCATATTTTTTTAAAAACACACATTATTAAAAACAAAAAATACTATTATTACACTTAAAACGGAATATTAATTTATAATAAACTTATAATAAATTCAACTATAATAATAATACGAAAACTACATATAACCTAAATACTAGTACTTAAGCACCTATACAGTACAGTTTTAGCACTTAGTTCCTACCTAATACATCAAGCCTACAGGCTTCCAGCTCAACAACTACATCTCCCAGCAGTTGCCCCATGGTCTAAGAAGCCAGAAATGTCGCCGAGACCATTACAAAGACAGTGGTATGGGATTGCCCGGAGCAAGCTTAGCCACCGGATCCCACTTCTTCAGGTCCACCAGTGTAACCAGTTTTGGAAGGCTTTCCTTTCCAAACCACACCTCCCGGCCTCCGTCGTCGTACGCATAGTTGATGTAGGTGCGAAGCGTCGCAAAGCCGCTTATGGCGGCAAGCTAATCACGCAATAGCCGGCCGAGGTTGTAAACCACAGCGCCATAATCGGGCCCGTCGTAGTAATTCTCGAGAATACTAACGTGGACCAATGTCAGTACGTCGCGAACATTAAGCGACTCGGAGATTAGCTCTCGGGAGGCTGTGAAGCCCTGCCGCCCCCCCTCTCTTTACATTCCCGAACCACAACAGCTATGAATCTAAGAAGCGTGGTTCCTGTTAATGCAGTCTTGCCAGTGTAGACAGATCGTGAATAGGGGGGCATGTTTAACTATTGATGAAAATAAATGAATAGGTAGATGAAACAACATAAGAATTACTCCAGTAATGGGACAGTAGGTAGGACAGTAGGTATTACATAAAGGATTGAATTCCCTGGAGTCCCCAGTTGTCAAGTACATGTAAAAGAAAACGACCCATTCCATGTATTGTACACATTTCCACCAAAACCACAATGTTCCCAGTGACGGGATACCTTCCTCCTCATCCTCAGCACCCGGGAGGCCACCGGTACCATTATAAAACGGCGGTAAGCCACCAAAGAGGCCACTACTACTCGCGAAGATCACCGCTACTGCTGCTGCTGGCCAGAACCCTGACCGCCGCCCGGGGGGTTTGGGGGCGGAACGATCCTGAGCCCCTCGTAACGGTTGAAGACGTTGGCGGCGGCGGCGGCGTTGGCCGCCCCCTCCCTGGCGCCGTCGCTGTGTATCCAGACGAGAACCATGTCGGAGATGTCGGAGCTCTCGTTGACGGTCCGGTTGGGCTCGAACATCGGGGCACTGGCCATCGGGCGTGCTTCCGAGAAGGAAACGGCGAGCCAGCAATCCTTGCCGCGGGTCCTCCCCCAGCGCCGCAACACGGCCGAGACCTCCGAGAGGTAGTGGCTGGGCTCGCCGGTCCCCGCGTGGTTGTCTAGTCTCAGCCTGTTAAATTCGCCCCGGTTCCGCAGGTCCTGGTATGCGGTCCGCAGGAATTGGCGCGAGGGCGGAGCCTCGGGGGGGTCGAACTGGGCCCCTATGCTGTGCGACAGCGCAGCCAAGGCCCTGTTGAGCCCATGGGCGGTGTTTGGGATCCGCGCGGCCCCGTGCGGGAAAAGCCCGTGGAACTTCCTCTCGGCTTCCTGCCGCCATCTGTGGCGCGGGTCCCCCCTAGCGTCCAAGTATTCCTGCGCGATTTTGTTGTTACCTCGCCAGTTAACCGCCACGGGGTTGGGCAGGGCGGGCTCATAGAGCACACGATGAATCCACCCTTGGAGTTGAATATGTTAGCTGGATCCGATCGGACGGGAGTCTGCAAGGAGAGGTATCGCCCGGATCGGGCGGAGGACGGGGAGAGGAGAGGAAACTGGAAACCCGGCTTAATACTGACTTCTCACGTAGTCATCGGTTTCTCCTTCGAACGACTTTTGTACACCCCCTTTTGCTTGGTTCAATAGCACTGATAATTCGGGACGGTCGTTGGGTCTGTGATACATGCATCGGTATACTGTTCTTCGAAGATCCCAGTCAACCCATCTGTACTCATTCTCCCTTTCCGGCCTGTCTAGCAGTCCCCCACAGTAGGAGATGGGGGGTTCCCGAGGAAGACGATTCATGCGCCGTTGAACATCATGCGAATCATTAAGCCTCCATCCTCTCGTGTTAACTTCTGGGGGGATTTGAGGTTCGGGTGGCTCTGGAGGGTATTTTTGGGTAATGAGTGTCCACATGGTCTGGGATTCTCCATATTAGTAGGGCGCCGGAATGCCGTATTAGGAGGATAACATACTATTGCTATACCCCAGATGTTGGTGGCCGAACTATAAAACCCGGCCACCTCGCTTCCAGATAGCTGACCCCCATCTCCATCGTCTTCGATTGTCTCCCATTCGGCACCAAATTGTTCCTGGATTGTATTAGCGATTGGGCATATGGCTTTTGGGATCGATGGAATCTCTTACTGGTGCAGCATACCCATTCTTCCCTTTTTGCCGTCTGTTCAGGTAGTATATGCTTGGGTTCAACGAGTCAGTTGTGCCTCTTCAGTCGAGATTTGCAACCTACTTCCGCTTCTGCCGTTTTATCCTTTCTGTTAGCCCAAAGTCTGCCAACTGTGAGTTGGGTGGTTAGCATGTTTCTCTAGTGGGCCTATGCCGCTGGCGTACCTTGAGTCGCGGCACAAGCTCATGTTCGCCCTGTCGTCGATCAGGCTTCCGATAGTAGGCTCTCAAATTTCTGAAATTTCCGGCGTCAGAAGGGTTTTCTATTCTCCTGTCCCGGCCTACAATACTATAACTTAGTATTTGTCTCTTTAACACAGTTCAGTGGTTTATCGAGACTTCTTAAGGTGTGTTTTACGTGTCACTTACGCAGTCTCGCCCAGGTGAGTCGTGCTTCATCATCCACCTCGAAATCGCCTATAAGAACTGAAGGCTAGTTAGCTGCCAGAGCAAGTCCGTAATGGGCCACTTTCACCTACTATTCTGGGCGTCAATATCGAAATGGACGAAATTCTTGCGTCGCCTAGCCGGCATTGTTGGCGTAATATCCTCGATCAGGTCGCGCACGTTGGCTTGGTATTCTTGCAGCCGCTGGTTATAATCTGCCTCATTAAACACGGGCATGCCGATCCTCCGCATCTCTTGCCTTATGCGCCTAGCGACTCCTCGACTTTGCGGGATGACCTCCGGGGGTCGTCGGAACTTCCTTGGCGGATATTCTAAAGCGACACAAGCACGGACAACTAACCAGGTCAGATGCGGGTCCTCTCCCACGACGACGAGTTCGTCGCAATATCGGCGACTTACGACAGAGCCAGAAAGACCACAACACCCTGTTCGGGATTTTCTCGTTGTCCCCCTCCCTGTCGTATATACTTCTATCGGTGAGCTTGCAAATCAGACTGTGCAGATCACCATTTCCCATGTATTCGAGGATAAGAAAGTCATTCCTTGGTCGATTTTGGTGCTGGGCATATTCGTTTCTTCTTTCTTGTACTATCGCACTCTGGCGTCCTGTAATATCTGGCGTCAGTAACTACTACATTCTTGGCAGTCGTTGCTTTAGTCAATGTGGAACCGTGCTTTGCGAGCGGCGCTGAAAAAGCTCTCCAGCGTGAGTGATTTGTGCCCCTGACGCAGGGGGGAGAAGAAGAAGAAGAGAGAAGGAGAAAAAAAGAAAAAAAAAAAGAAAAAAAAAAAGAGAGAGATATAGCTGGGGAATCAAATTACTTTGCCATTCTGCATCTTTTCTTTGCTTGCTTATTGCATTAATATTTCTCTGCCTTCCTGGGCGCAGCCTTCTAGCGTGACGCTGGTTGTTTGGCAGCCCAGCCGGATCATCGTCATCACCGCTCGACGCTTCATCTAAACTCGAATCGTCCATGGGGAGGTTCCCAAAGAATTCCCGGTGCATTGGCCCGCCGACGTCTTGGGGCTCGATTAGCTGGACGCAGTGTGCCGACTGCCTGAATCTCTTCGCATCTTGTCGTTAGCAGTTGCCAATGTGCCCGGGACGCACTCACTCACTCTTGTGGCCTCTTCCTCTCGGCGTAAACCTGCGCTTTCCCGGCCGCGAAGGGGAAATTTCACAGCGATGTTTCTTTGTGTACCCGCGGGTGTCTGGTGACGGTAATGAAGAGCTAGGCCTTGACCACCCCATCCTAATACCTTTTGTGGTTGGCAAGAAGGAAGATTAGAAGAAAACCAGTGGCGGACCCTGTTATACTGTATCTGAGCGTCCCGAGCTTGTTGGTCGCTTGGTGTGTTAACTTGTATTGGGGGACCAGCCAAATCAGGGCCGCTCCCATGACCTCCCGTAATAGTGGAAACGTTCTGCCTTATAATCCGAAAATCTACTCGCGGCGTTTCTGGAACAGGTAGAACATCATTGATATATTGTTGCCTAAAATACCACGTGTTAACAGTTACTTTGGGTAGACCGAGTTCGGCATTGGGCATATGTAACGAAGCGTAGTTAACTGACAATTGCACGGGGCGTATACGACTATAACCTAATCGACGATATCTCCGATTCTGAAAATTAGACTCTAATAAGCGCTGGCGGAAGGGTGGACCTGGTCCAATACCTGGTACAACAACTGGTCCAACACCTGGGCCACCACCTGCTGCAGCCATATTGTGTAATTTGATATCCTGTCAATTATCAATAATTCATGAAGCTGGTGATAGATGTCTAACCAAAACGTGTTCACACTCATGTCTACAAGGGTTTTGGCTGAGAAAAGAGTAGCCATGTAAAACGTGATTGTTGCAGCTTGTATGAATGCGTCAAGTTGTCCTCGGCCCATTGTCCCCGGCCCATTGTCCTCCTGAGACTTGGGGTTGGAATGTAGGGATAAAGAGGTATTAGGGGTAGGTAAGTGCCAAGTTAAGTACTTCACGATAAGTAGGGACAAAGCCGCAGCTACAGCCACACCGCGTGATATGGCTAGCACCACTACTACGTAGATGGTTCCCTGTCTGTTTTACTAATCCCAAGGGTCTAACGGTGTTCTGAATCTCAACAAGACCTGTCAAAATACAAGGTCTGGGAGGCTTTGATTGACTTGCGGTTCAGCTATCAGTAGAGGCGGATGACCTGAGTAAGTACCTACCTATCTTCCCAATCCCCGAGACGCCTGGTAATACTATACCAGTCCTTGAATGTCACTTTAACAACACCAATTCACTTAACCAAGCCATCTTAGGTCATGATGGGAAAGTTCAATTGAAGAAGAGATATCATGTATTTTACGCAATCGCTATTAGATAATATCCCTGTTACTCCAATCGGTCTTCCCTAATAGGAGTTATTAAATACGTTTATTGCTTCTAGGTCATTACGCCATTCTAGCGGTGCGCAAGTAGTATTAAGATTTGTAGCTGCGACAAACTAATCCGTGAAAGTCACAGCATCTAGACGTGCCGGCTACATTAACATGCAAATCGTTAGTACCATCTCCGATCATGCGGTTTGTGATTGCTGCTTGGCCCTCCGGCCCTCCTCTTTGAGCTTTTCGTCGTCCGGCCTGTCGAGCTCGACTTGAGGCATCAAGAAGAATGCGATGACGAAAGCAAGAGCAGCCAGGGAAGCCCCGACAAGAAATATTATACGGAATGCGCTTCGATAGGCGGGCACAAGGAGCGAGCGGATATGCTGCGCCTCGTCGCTGGACAGGCTGGCGAGGTAGGACTGCGGGCTGCTTAGCAAGATTTTAAGATCGGTGTCGCTCATATCAAGAGGCGAAAGTGAGCCGGCAACGACGTTATTCCTGAGAGAGGTTAGAGAATCACCGTCAACGTCTATGCAAGTGTAGTTCGAAACGTACAGGATAGTTCCACAGACGGCTAGGCCGAAGGTTCCTCCCAGGTTTCGCACGAAGCTGTAACTTATTAGCGCGTGGGCCTTGACGGGAAGCGACTCTGCTTACTTTCGGAACGACGTCACCACGGCCATATCCCGTCTTTCCACGCCTGCTTGGCATGCTATCAAGGCGCTTCATCGCCGTTTCAGTCATGTCTTCTCACAGTGGGTAAACTGGGATGCTCACGGTTGAAGAGTGTTTCCGACCCCGACACCAATAATTATCCCGTATCCGATGTGTTTTCCCAGTCCGGTGTTCTCATCCAGTGTCGACATCAGGCCAAGGCCAACAGCCCACAATACCCATCCGAGCAGGATAGATTCTCGGTATCGACCCACCCAATGCACCACTAGCCCGGATAAAGTGCTACTGAACGTTTGAAGGAGAGTGATAGGCAATAACATGGCACCGGCCTTAGTGGCTGAATATCCGTATTGAAGCTGGTAGAACGTAGGTATGTAGTAGACTTGGACAACGAAGTTCCACTGCAGCGGTTTAAGTCAGCGTTTTCCGATATTAGGTGGTGGGTCAGATGACTGATAGTATCTAACTCTCGAGCATAATTGCGTCACGAATAAACTGTGAGAAGGAGGCCGATGCTACTCACGCCATTTATGGCCATGGTCAGGCACGCGCCGTTCACAATCCTTGACTTGAACATGTGGACTAGACAATTGATTAGTGTATTGCAACGACGTCGTGCCGGGGTAACTTACGTGGCACAAGGGGGTATCGCGGAAATTTCTGTTTCGTATTCAGGAGTCAGAAATTACTGTCTCTTCATATAAAAATAAAGGATGTACTCTTTCGTCTCACGTGGTGGATGTAGGGTTATCTTGAAAGGACTGTGATACTAACCTGCCAAACCACAAACGCAACAGCCAGAACAAAACCCACAACTAACGTCGCGATAACATGAGCAGACTGCCAGGGGTACTCGCCTCCGCCCCATGTCAAGCCTAACATCAAGACGGTTATTCCCGCGAGCGCAAGTGCGATACCCCAGAAGTCGACAGCTTTCAGTTTCCTGAGCCATCGTTTAGAACACTTCGTTGTCTGTGTGATAGGTGTTACTCACACTCGCCAGTCTTGGTGCACCTTTTTGAGTGGCATCAGAAACATTACACAGACGGTGCCCAATACCGTCAGGAACAGGTTCAAGCGAAAGATCCACCGCCAAGAGTCCTCCGACAGCGACGACAGGGCGCCGCCAATCACGGGTCCGATGCCGTTGGCAAGAGCAACAACGGCTCCCTGGAAGACGGGTCAGCGAAGCCTCGCAGCAGGAAGGAAACCAGGAGTCTTTTTTAGGCCACATACGAGGATGCCCTGGTACTTTCCCCTCTCGCGCAGGGGCACGACGTCGCTGACGATGAGCTGGGCGACGGTCATGAGGCCGCCGCCGCCGACGCCGGTGAAGCAGCGGAAGACGATGAGCTGGGTGGCGGTTTGGGCGAGGGAGGATGCCAGGGAGCCGAAGAAGAAGATGGCCAGGCCGATCACCAGGATCACCTTGCGCGACCAGATGTCCGACAGCCGCCCGTAGAGCAGCTGGCCCACGGTCGACGTGATGAAGTACCCCGAGGCTATCCACGAGGCCTGCGTGCTCGCCCGCAGCGACTCCCCGATTATCTGCAGACTAGCCGCTAGCGTCGTCTGGTCCATCAGCGCCACGAGGTCGATGGTCGACGCCGCAAGGAATATCTTCGGCTAGTCAGTATGCGGAAGGCGCCCGAGTCTTCTCCGTTCTTTCTCACCGTGATGATCGTGCTCTTCGGCACGTAGTTCGTCTGCTCGTTGAACTCATGTTTCTGGCTGTTTGCGCCGTCGCTATCTGATGCCGGCGCCGAATCGTTATTGACGTCGACAGCGGCAACTTCTTTCGACTCTCGGTGCTGCTCGGTCTCCATGGCTTGACTGCGGCGGCTTCAGAGATCGGGTCTTGGGATACTGATATTCCGATGTGGTGTCTATTTCTAGCTGTCCAGGTGAGTCTCAGAGTGACCTTGAAGTATCCCACCATAGGTATAAGTGAAAGGATTTAACCCCTGTGCCGACGTGATGGAACGATGTTGGGAAATAGACCTTGATGGCAGCCAAGTGATCGGCGGTGGAGTCGAATCAAGTGTTGAGCGACACAAGGGTCCTCAAAGACCTCAATAATCCACTTCTGAGGCGCAAACAAAAAATTTGCGAATAGTAAGAATCGTGTAGAACGCACGCTGTTTTCCCGTTGTTGTCAGTCACGCTGCTACCCAGTTTACCGAAACCCGAAAACAGCTTCTCGTGAGTCCCGGCGAGTCTCCACAATACACCACATGGAGCTGATGCGTCAGAGTCGCAATGAGCAGGTTTTGAAAGGGTTTTTCTTCTCATCTATGTGCGCATGCAGGAGACGGAACGGCAGAAGACTCGACGACGAAAGGGACCCTATGTATACCAAGGAAGGACTCGGACTCGGAGTCTCTACCTCGACTGCGCTCGTTGCGCACGACATGAGATAGGTGATATAAAGCGGACTGGGCCGCGTTTTAGACTCATCCCATTGGCCGGAAACAACCTCAATCTTGCGCCAATCCTTGCATCATCTAGGACAACCCAGGTATACGGGCTGCGTAGACAGCTGGGGACGACCAATTCAAGGTTCGAAGACTCGTGCTAGACAACTTTAATAATGGGAACGTCCTCCTCCTCCACTGACTGCATTCTCCGACTGCATATTTGCCGCAGGACGCAACGTGCCGATCAGAATGAAGCCAAGGACCTAGAAGCCACCCTTTCGGCCGCCAGGAACCAGCAAGATGGGACTAATACCATCGACAGTCTTCCCGGAATCGGGCGTTGCTTCGGGCGATTAGTCAAAGCACCATGTGCAAAGCCCTATTGGACATGAACAGGCACTATCACATGATGCTTTAGCCATTATCATTACGTACCTGCGTGTATGCAAGAGTTCTCAGGGTATCCCAAAAAGTGCACTTATATAATCTGCTCTCCTCCATTACCCAGTCCCTCGGGCCCAATCTGGTAGCATATACCTCTCCACGTTACCTGCCTAAGGGAGAAGATCTGGGTTGAGTTTATTGTCCCGGTCCGCCTTAACTTGAGACCATGTCATCCAACAACCCCCTCAATGTCTACAAGGGGCCTAACTCTGTACGGTCTTACTTTGACCCAGACACGGCACCGCCGCTACCCCTGGTGGAGATCCCGGAGCACCTCAACCCGTATCGTCGGGATGGCGTGCGTATATACGCGAAGATGATGACCATGCACCCCGCGAATAACGTTAAAGCCATGCCCGGTATGTTGCGAGCGAGCGTTACCGCGCATGCCAATACGCTAATCAGGTTCCAGCCCTCAATCTGTTAGAAAAGAGCGTGATACCGGGACAGACAGATACCATCATCGAGTACAGCTCCGGTTCGACGGTGATATCGATGTCCCTGATAGGGCGCGCATTACACGGCGTCTCGGATGGTACGTCGCCCTATACGAGTGTCTAAAAGGGGTAGTTACTAAGCCAGGAAACTTGTATATCAGTCCGGGCCTTCCTCAGCAACAAGACAAGTCTTGCCAAGCTGCGGTTGATGCAGTTCTTCGGCCTCAACATGTATGATCCCTGTATCCCATGTCGCACAGCGTCTTCCCGTCTAACGCCTGTCCCAAGAACCTTATTCGGCGGCCCGTCCCAGCCGGAGCCTGCCGACCCCCGGGGCGGCATCAAATTCGCCCAGAAACTCGGGGAAGATACGGAGTCTATCCTAAACCCCAACCAGTATAGCAATGATAATGTCAGTCTGATCCTGTCTCTTTACCGCTTGCTATGGCTAATTATAGGACTTAGAATTGGAAAGCGCATGTCAGGTGGACGGGACCTCAGATAATCAAGCAGCTGCCCGAGATCAATATGATTTGTGCGTAAGTAGAGTATCTTGAGTCGTTTGTGACCCCTGCTGCCTTCCTCTATGAAGGGAACCCTTGCTGGGAGATCTTTGGGGGTTGATGACCCCTGAAGCATCTATTTGGGGAAGCAATTATTTGAAACTACATTCTCTGACTCTGAACTATGACTGCAGGAGCATGGGTACGTCCGGGACTATGACAGGCCTGGGCACCTTCTTCAAGGAAGCCAAACCATCAGTATTCCGGTTAGGCGTCTGTACCGCACCGGGCGACAGGGTACCGGGACCCCGGTCCTTCTCCCTGCTCGCCCCCGTCGAGTTCCCCTGGAGGTCGGCCATCGACCAGATTGAGGAGGTCGGCTCGCACGACTCCTTCTCCATGTCGCTGAACCTCTGCCGCGAGGGCATCATCTGCGGGCCCTCGAGCGGGTTCACCCTCCAGGGGCTGTTCAACCACATCGAGAAGCGCAAGGCGGCGGGGACGCTCCCGGAGCTCGCCGGCGACGACGGCGAGGTCCACTGCGTCTTCCTCTGCTGCGACCTGCCGTACCAGTACATCAACGAGTACTTCGACAAGCTGGGCGCGGGGTACTTCCCGTCGATCAAGAACGAGGTACGTGCCAACCCCCGTCGATCCCGAGAAGGCAGCCAGCCAAACAGTGAGAGAAAGGCTCTTGAACGTACTGATCCGTATATTGCAATCACAGGAACTGGCAGAGGTGGACCTCTACCGCTACGACGAGGCGTGGGAGAAGGACCCCGCGGTGGCGCTGCCGCTCTTCTTCGACACGGCGGGCGTCGGCGCCGTCGCGCTCAAGCCCGACGCCGCGGTCATCGACCTGCGGCAGGCGGCCGACTTCGCGCGCCTCAGCCTGCCGGGGTCGACCAACCTGCCGTTCGCGGACGCCGGCGCGCCGGGCCCGTTCTCGGACCCGGGCGTGCTCGCGGCGCTGTGGCGGCAGCTCGACGCGCACTTCGGCCAGCAGCAGCAGCAGCAGCAGCAGTCGGGGAACGAGGGGCAGAAGAAGCAGCAGCAGCAGCAGCAGCAGCGCGTCCTCCTGCTCTGCTACGACGGCGACAGCGCCCGCGTCGCCTCCAGCGTCCTGCGCGCCCGCGGCGTCGAGGCCGACAGCCTGCGCGGCGGCTTCCAGGCCCTGGGGGACCTGGGGGGTCTGGGTCTGGATGCCGGCAGGGACGTCTTTCGCTCCGAGGAGGAGCGCGCGCTTGATGCGCGCGCCCGCGAGGACAAGCTGAGGATGGTGGTTACGCGCGAGGTCGAGCTCACGACGTCTTCGTGATGGGCGGATATGTGGGTTTGTTGTTCGAAAATTTCCTAGGCGCTCTAGTGTAGGTAGCTGGGTTGATAACTACGTACGTACGTGTCACGAATATCGAATCGAATTGAGCGAAGATTTCACACAGTACCTGGTGCCGGTCTGAGACAGATTTCGGGGTCTTGATGGCCGCTCTGCATTGATATCACTACGTCGACGCGATCACCTGTGCGAAACTAGGCACTCTGGCCTACATCGGGCTTCTCCTAGATGTGGGATAGTAGCGCTATTCCACGTGCTCGTCAGACGAGCTTAGGATTCTAGAAGGGGGTTTCTTCTTCAATTGACTGTAAGATCAAATATTGCATTTTCTGCTTATCCGAAATCCTTTGTTTCAGCCCCAGGTGGCAGAGGTCACTGAGGTAGGTGCAGCCAACTGGCTTTTTACTAAAGAACCCCCTTGCGTCCCTGTCTTCTGCCGGTCTCTTCGGAACTCGCGTGCTCTGCCTTAGGTACATCTACAATGGCCTCATATAAGCGCTCATATGAATACTCAGAATATCTCAGAATGGGTCGTAACTGGGTTCTGGTCGCCGTTGCGCTCTTTTGCCTCATCGGTCTTCCTTTCCAACGGTATCGCCCGTGCCGGGCCGCCAGGCGCCAAAGAGGTTGTCAGCTCTACGTTATGGTATGTAAAGAAGACGACCTTCACTGCCACGTCCTACTGATCTTAGCATCATTAGTTCCTAAACGCGTCCTTACGCTTCCTTTTAGGTATTTCGCTTGAAGATTATGGCGATCAAGCTCCTTGTACAACAGGCGGTTTTGTCCAAAACTTCCATGATGCTCTCTTTCTCACGATGATTCGCATGGTATTGGGGCGTGCCTGGATACTCTTCCCAAAAGGCAAATATCTCCGGGTCTGCGAAACTGCCCATGACTTCTTGAACTTCTGCGTTGACCGAGCATTGAGCGAGACCCGTGCCTCAGATGGCGATCAGCATAGAAATAATAGCTTAGTAAAAGCCCTTTCTTCGATGTCAGACGATACTGTAATTATCAGAAGCCAAGTCCTCCAAGCCATGATGGCTTCGCAGGAGACGACTTCGGCTCTGCTCAGCAACGTGTTCTTTCTCTTATCGCGATCGGAGGCCCACTGGAAGCAGGTTCGCGCGGAAGTCTTGCAGAAAGGAGATGATATACTCGAATTCGATGCTCTCCTAGGGAACAGGGTTCTGGGCAACGTCCCCCTTGAAGGTAAGCGCTATACACCTCATACGGCGATGGCGTGTGTGATTGGCTAATTGCTCCTTATTCGTCAAGCCCTTCGGCTCTACCTACCCAATCTTCCCACTCCTCGGGCACGTCGCGCTCCGCGACACTATCCTGCCAACCGGGGGCGGACCAAACCACGACGCCCCCGTTTTCGTGCCGAAGGGAACGCTAGTCCAGCTAGGCTTCCACGCGCTCCATCGCGACCCCCGCGTCCTTGGAGAGGATGTGGAAGCTTTTCGACCCGAGCGTTGGAGCAGCATCAGCCCTGGGCAGTGGGAGTTCTTGGGTTTCGGCGGAGGCAGCAGGGCCTGTCTGGGGTGTCAGAAGAGCCTGGTAGAGGCGTCGTATGTGCTTGCTAGGATGGCGATGCGGTTCGAGAAGCTGGGGAGCCGCGATGACAGGCCCTGGAAGGGCGAGATGAAGCTGAGTTGCCAAAATGCGAATGGGTGCAAAGTTGCTGTTGGTTGAACATAAATGCTCCGTGCTGTACCAAGAGATCCATATGTGATGAAGCTTGCCGGAAAGGGCCGCTCCGGCTCGAATACTACATAGAGACTATGGGGGTCTTTAAGACAAGTGAATGATGCTACTTAATTACTATATTACCAATCTAGAACGGAGATTATGTCTATGCTATGGCTAAACAAGAACTCTTTTGCTACCGAGACTCAATCACTCGGGTCTTTGAGGTGAGGGTGGTGAGGTGTACAGGGAAGGGGCTACGGGCGGTGGGGTCGTCGGTGCTGGGCTTAATCACTATCGAATTTCTTTCTTGTTCTAAAAGGGCGATTCGATAGTAGGAGGAGTCTCTTATGGCTTGTTGGTTAATCAGCTATGGCTAGTAAACAAGGGGAGATCGTATCCCAGGCCCAATGCTACGACTGGATAGCAAGGGGGCGCGATGGCCAGCCCTCATAAGTTTTCCTAGGTTAAGGGCATACGGCGTTCAAGACTACATCTGAATCCGTCGTATCACACATATGTAAAGTAGTGATGTAGGTACATCATGGTACTTGGGCTGTATCATAGCTCTGGAGCTTAAGGCGCCGTCTTTCTGTGATTTAGGAGCCCTATGATTCGTTTCAACCACCGGATTCTAGGTAGTGTCCGAAAAACGAGAGTACCCAATGAAGGTCGAGTACGAGTACTGATCCCGTTACGTGCTGTAAGACGCAGGTATGAGTAGTATGATAGTTGTATTAGGAAGTATTATCAAGGAGTAGTATGTGTGTGGGAGGGTACCTCCTCCATATATAGCTACGGGGTACGGGTCTTAGGTACCAGCTACCTGAATTCCAACATTACGGGACTGGATCGAGTGTACCATCAGGCCTGAATCCCTGATTGCTGACGTTACTTGGGTACATCCCCAATGATATCAGATCGTGAATGGCTTCTTGGACTAGGTACCTAGGTAGATCATGGTCTGTTTTTTTTTTTTTTTTTTTTTTTTTTTTTTTTT
>JWIU01000100.1:137873-328205 GCA_000966885.1 Xylaria sp. JS573 | reverse complement strand
CAATATTATAACAATATATAATAATAAAACTTATTATTTTATAAGTTTTAAAAAAATCAAATTTAATTTATTAATAATTTTATTAAACTTTAAATTTAAATATTATAAGAAATAATTTTAAAACACTTAAATTATTTGCAATAAAAAATGCAATATTATTAATTTTAAATAAAAAGTCCTTAACTTTATTATTAAATATATAATAAACAAATTCAATTATAATAATAACTTTAAGTAACAGCTGTTGGTAGCTATTATTAAAAAAATTTACAATTAAAAATGAGAAACAATACCTCCAGTTACTAATGAAATGCTACAAAATGGAGATATATCCACTATTAAGTGAATACAGGATCATAATAACAATTAACAGGGTCAAAATAGGCGTGTCGAGTACTTCTGGGTTGTCATCCAGACTCCGTATGCCATCATGAAGTAGAAGCGCTGCTTAGCCCAATGCAAGACAGGTGTATGTCATCCCTTGGAAGCATGTAAAACGCACAACCTGTGTAACTTGTGAGCTTGGTTTTCTTTTATTCTAGGCATCTGAAGCTTTCCAATCGTTGCCTTGGTTCCTTGTCCGCTGCCACTCTTCCAGCACACTGATAATCTCATCACATTTGGCCTCTCTAGCACATGCGAGTGCATCTAAGCCGGAATAAGGGTTCTTGAAAGTTGGATCGGCCCCTTTCTTAAGTAACCATCTCACGACAGGGGCCCCATTCCGGCAACGCGCCGCGTAGCATATTGGTGTACCCCGGTTGCTATTTGTTGGATTTTGGGGAGGTCCATCAGCATCCATGGCGTTGATATCCAGCTGGCGTTCGTCCACAAGATAGCGCAGCATCCCAACACCGGTATTCCTCGCCCTTCCACCCGGGCTCTGCGCGGGGACCTCGCAGCAGGGGTCTGCGCCTCTGCCGGCGGCTGTTTCCACGGCCACATGCAAGATACGTTGACCGGACCTAGCGCCCTTCTCTTCGAGAAACTTGAACATGGGAACCGTGCCAAAGGCCGCGCAAGTCTCGAGCAAGGGCGGTGGTTGCGCTCTCGTATTATCGCCGTCGGTGTCGGATTGCTCGCTGTTATTAACTACCGCCCCTTTCTCCTCGACTAGCCACCGAGCCAGGTCCTCCTTGCCATACCGCTCCCGAACGAGGTAGTCAATCAGGCGTTTCCCGCCAAAAGCAGCGACGTCTTGCACGTTGACATCCCATCCACGCGCAACAAGTGCCTCGATGAGAGTCCCCGACGCCCACTGGAAGATGGAATTGGGAGTCACTAGCGAAACGGGTACCCCTTCGTGGTCTAGCATGTAGGTAAGCAAGGTTATTGAACGGTGGCCGAGGACGTCGCGGAACACCTCATCGCGGAATTGAACGTAGTCGGTATCAAACTTGGGGAGAAATATCCGCGCGAGGGCTAGCGAGTCTTTGAGGTCGGGGATGGAGCTGTCCTCAACTGCAGATGCACTGAGCGTGTAGGCGTTGTGTTCCGGGGTCCAGGTGAGAGACGGTGATAGTTCGGCCGCGCCTGCAGAGTTGCCGTCTTGCACATCGTCCTCCATGGTGACTGGCATTTCTCCGGTTACGTAAAGCCCGGTGATATGATGTAGCAAGTCGTGCGATTCTAAGGTGGTGGTATACAGGCACACCCGCAGAAGGACCGCAGGATTTTTGCAGAGGTACAGCTCGTGGTGATACCGGCTCGTGTATGCATTCGGGTGGGGATTCGGGTGTTTCAAGTTGAAGGCGACGATCTTTGAAGGATGGGGTGGCGGCTGAGCCTCAGCTGAGGGCGCCCAGTCGCCCAATCAATCCCAGCTGCATTTCCCTAACAAGGTTAACCTGAGTACTTAAGCTTAAGATAACTCCCACATTCGGGCTTCGGCACTAAGATCTACGAAGCACGGAGGAGGAGTAGTACTCGCCTTCCTGCAACAAGGGTTATCAGCCTGCATACGCAAGGCTGCCGCGAAGGGTTTGGAGTATAAAAGGATGTCAAAAGTGGGTTTGGGACTGTGAAAGATAAAGTGGTTCTACACGCCTACAAGGGCCCCGCCCACTTCTCTCTTCTACACATACAACTTCAGAGGCTTTTTCGACTCGACAACGAGCCAGTTTTCAACTGCTGTTAAGGGTTTGGAGTATAAGAGGATGTCAAAAGCGGGTTTAGGACTGTGAAAGAAGCTATATTTAACCTAAAATCTGCCTGGCCGACTTGGTTTCTTCCAGCTTCTAGCTCCTACCAGTGGGCTTCAGGCCTTTATATAATAAGTATTTTTCATATCTTGTAATAACGTCATTCGTTTGGCGCCGTTAACGCTGTTGGCGCTAACGCTATTCGTTAACTGCGTTGATGTTTTCCACCCTCGTGCTGGAAAAGTTCTTTATGTATATGTATTGCAGCCTAATTAACAGTCACATGCCAATCCTCAGCCATTCACTCATCTAGTGTGTGTGGGTCTTGTGACAGATTGCCGCCCTGCATACATGAGGCTGCCTTTAAGGGTTTGGAGTATAAAAGGAGGTGGGGGCGATCGGACGACCCTTGCGATAGTCCACAGGCAACTTTCAACTGTTCAAGCAACCACTTCAGCTCAGCTGGGCTGGCTCGTGATTGCTAGGGGTCTACGTGTAATTTACCATGTATCGCAGAGATAAAGGCTATGTATCGCAGAGATAAAATGAGATGAGCCCCCAAAGGACATCACATTCATTACCTAGTATAAACTTGGTCAAACCCCCATCTATAGCCGGGTTGCAGTAATTTAGCTGGTCTGAATCCACGTTTTCCATTTCTGTTCCCATTCCTTCATCAATAAGCTCAGTCACTTACTCCGAAGCAATGAACTGGAAGGCTTTGGCGCTGCTCTTGGTACCTTGTACGGTCCAAGCATCAGTACATGTGAACCCAGTGGCTCGTTGGAATTTGAAACGACCATCTCGTGGTTGGAACACCAGCGTCTCTGCCGCGGTCAGTTTCTCTTCCTGATTAGCCTGAGATATTTTCCATTTTAACCGACAACAACGAGAGCAGCCTTCTGGAACTTGGACCACCCCGATATCATCGTCCACCTGTCTATTATCATCTCAAAGCCTTCGACCTTTTTCGAGCTCTTTGGTGTCTTTATCAACCTCAGCATCTTCACTATCATCAACTTCCTCATTATCCCCACCGCTTTCATCATCTTCAAGCCTTTCATCGTCCAAAAGTCATTCACCCTCGCCAACTATTCCATCCTCGCCAACTACTTCATCTTCCACGAGCACTACATCTAATGGTTGGTATTTGTGCCTTGCTCACTGAATATTGCATTCCGGCTAATTATCTACCTCTTTCGTGTTGCATAGGCGGATCAGCGGGCCAGACGATCACGACACGGTCAACTACAGAAGCATTCTCGCTTACAGCTGTCACGAGTTTCCCAGACTATTCGGCGCCAACCACAACTATCACGGGAGATGCAGAAACATCTAGTGTCATTGCCATCGCTCCCCTATTCACAGCTGTGTGGAAAAATAGGGAAAATCTCTTGGATTCTAAAACCAAGGAACAGTACATCGAAGATGTGACCAACACCAAGAACCAGGTATGTCTATGAAGGAAGTCCAAGTTCACCTCCTCAAAGTCCTATCTGTCAATAATCCGTTGCCAAAGCCTACAATCTACTACTTCTCGACCTAACAATATACAACAGCTTGAGACTCTTTACAACAACTTGGCGGACAAGTCGGATCCTCCGACTGAATGCTTCAACACCAGTGGGGGCGGAAGTCTAATCTCTGGCATAAAGAATGTGTTGACTACTCCTGCTAAGCTTATTAGTTGTGCCGCGAAGGTCGTCGGCAACCTAGTCAATGCAGTCAATGCAGTCGATCCAGTCATCTCAACCGTCGAGACCTTGACGAACACTCTACAAGATATAGGGAACGAGCTGGAAAAGAGCCAGGACGACAATCCGACCACCAGCGACAGGTCAACAAGCACTGATCAGTCCACCACTGACTCAACAACATCGTCGATATCGAGCGGGTGCTCTACCACGGCAGTGGCAAGTTGCGCCGAGACAGTGACGCTCTCAACATCATGGCACGCTGACGGCACAACTACTACCTCAGAGGTGAAGACCATCACCACCATGGTGTGTGCTACTATCTCAGGATGTTCCGCTCGAGCGACCACTGCGACGACTACCGCCTCTACGGCGACGACTTCTTCGGATACGGGTTGGGTATGCGATTCAACGTGCGCCGCGGGAGGCTGCGCAGTTAACAGAAGGGCCACCCAACCCACGGCTGCCTCAGATTCAGGCGTAGATAATCACGGCCTTGAGGAACGAAACTTAAAGCCTACTAATATGATTGGTCGTAATGTCGACTCCTACATCATACAGACCATCTCGAGCAATAATGCAGAAGGGCTGGACTGGAGTAGGGGCATAGCCGTTTCCAAGTACTATCAGTTCTTGAACAAAGCGATTGTCAGATATGTTACCGGTGTAACTGGGTAAGTGTCGTCTACTCTGATCCCAATTCTCCTGAATATACACTCTTGAGGCTTTGAAACCTTCATACGCTTGGAATTTTCATCCTCTGTCCTGCTCTTATTCCGCAATTACCCAGACTAAAACGAAATTTCGTCAAGGTGCACCTCGATTGTGATTATATCCGAGAAGGGTGTATGGGTGTCGCACTTCATGGAGACTGGTCTAATGGACGATGAAGGACGAAAGAAGGAGAGGAATTCACTAAACGAGGCCGTCCAGAACGGTAATGGTAACTATGTCAAGCCCTCAGATCTTGCCGGTGATGGAGGCGACCTCAACAAAGGCTCGCAGAACGTGCAGGTCTATGTCTCGGGCCCGTGTACTTACACGACAGACGAGAGCGGAAACAAGGCCTGTCATGGAGCGGATGGTGCGCCAACTTGGGAGTATGACAGGGTTGGCACATTGCTGAATACATTGTTCGGCCCCGGGACGCCGTTTGAAGGAGTCACCATAACCAAGAGAGGCTATATCAAGCCAGCTGACAGAGACGAGGTCGATTCACTAGCAGATACTTCTGCGAGAGGCAAAGGTCAGTTGTAATATGAGACCTTTTAGGATAGTGGGTTGTGTGCCGTTCCTAGATGGCTGGCTGACCGGGTTTATGGCAATAGTTGTCGTACAATACGACCCCAATCAGCTCACCGACGAATTCCTACCCTACAACCCAAAGCATGCAGCATATCGCGTGTGGCTGGAGTCCTCGCCATATCAACGGGACTGGGTTGCCGGTAGCTGCCAGGGCGGAAATGCGCCGAACCAGAAGCGGGACGGCTCATGCCCTACTTCAGGGGGCGACAGTGCGACCGTGACATCTCAGATAGCATCTTCTCCCCAGACTACCACCAACTCGACGATGGTGGTATCTGAAACGATTACGACTTCCCCGGCCACAACTCCTAAGATATCAACCACTTCGGTTGCGCCGTCTCAACCGAAGACTTCTTCCGTACTCACCTCAATGTCGACTATCGTGACGTCTTCCCGGGCCAGCGATCCAGGATTCATGTCGATCGTGACATTTCCGTCACTTACAGCAACTAGAATACCTTAGAAATGAACGTCAGTCTGGATCTTAGGCATATATGTACTTACCTAAGACATCCTCTCGTCATAAACTTCCGAACAGTAGCTTGGCGATCACAAGATGGCAAATGTGACGTTTAAATAAAGAATTCAAGTAGAATTTACAGAATAATATATGTGTAAATATGCAAAATCCAGAGCTCCTTCTGGTTCCATAAGTACGTCTGCTACCTACTTTATATGAAGAAGCCACTCGATTCCGTTTTGATGTATACCATCGTGCCTTACTAGGTAGGTACACAGCCCTGTTCATCTCCCATCCACAGCAGTCACCCACTTATGAAATCCACCCACCCAACTTACCTACCCAGCCTACCTCACCGCATTCTTAATATTCAACAAGCACCCAAAGTATCAATTACTTCAGAGGTAAGCCTCCATTACATCACGACACGTATTCATTGATCTGTAACCAATTGCAGGGTTATTCGCCTCTTAGCTTCGCCTAGCCGGAGTTGAATCCTATCATAGTAACGCCAAAATGCAGTACGAGACCTTCAGTCAAGAAGCTTTCTTCTCTAAAACTCCATTGCGGCGCTCAATTATGGAACTCAAGGATTCCCTTTACCTGGGTGGCGAATCCCCGGTCGATCATCTAGAGGAAATGGACGAGGAAATCGATGCCGAGATGACGGATCTTTCGGACACTTCAACCCTCGTAGATTCCGATGAATCGCCACGGGCCTACCAACTTGACGGCTTTGGGATGACTGATACAGATTATTCTCACCCTGTCTCTTCCACTCATTATGAGAACGCCGACAATGCTTACGGTAATCCGGAAAGTACTGACGGTAATTTTGACAGCCCCGCAAGAGTAGCCTCCGTAGAGTCTGGTGATTGTGACTCTCAAAATCAGACTTCCAATGCGACTAGCAATAACGAATGTGGAAGTCATAGCACCGGTTCCGCCCCTACGAACGAGATATTCCTAATGCTCCAACGTGGTCCCGACTCTAAGGGCATATACGAGCTAAAGGTTGAAGCCGATTTATATGACCGACAGATCGTTATATTGGAAGACCTTCGCCACATAACTACACACTATGGCAGAGAGAGCCTTCCACCTCCTTGGACTCGTATAGAACGAGATATAGCCCAGTTAAATTTCGACAAGGAAATCGCGCAACTAAAGCAGCAACTAGACCCTATAAAGACAGAACAATGGCAGGCAGCCTTAGATCTCAGCAGAAGTAGGCAAGCATATGGTATATCCAACAAGCTATGGGACGCATACGAGGACTTCTGCGAATCTCTGGAGCCAAGTTCCGGGGTCGGAGAAGGCTGGTCAATAACGTGCAACGAAAATCACAATAATTGGTATGCAAGACACGACCCCGACTTCAAGCTCTTTAAAGAGCACATCGAGGTCCCTTACAGAAGTTACAACCACCGCTGCGAGTCTAGTACTGTCAAGAAAGCTAAGCGGTGCCAATCTACAGGTGAATATGTGGAGGAGAATGAGTACGTCGTGGAGTTCTGGAAAGTCGAGCTTGCCAGGGGAGAAAAGCGTAAAAGAGGCAAGTGGGGAGAGAAATATGTGAGTGATGGCCCATTTGACTGTAATCTATTTGTGCTAAAATGCTATTTGACAGTCACTTCTCTATACAGAAGCCACCAAGGCCGCCCGCGCGGGGTCCGAGGCAGCGATGCAGATGCTCGTTGCGCTACCCGACCAGGACGCGACATATAAGGGCGGCTGGCTCTTCGAGTACGAGTTTGAGAACTCGGTTCAGTACCATCCCATCAAGTCGAGACGATGGGGCTACAGGAAGGCGCACAATATCGATGCGCCCGTCGATGACGAGACAAAGAGAGCACGACTGAAGATATTGCTTTGGGGCGAGGGTTCGAACTAAAACGAGCCTAGGATTGCTTCATTTGGGACTCTATTATCATATTGGGCGCATGTTTGGGACGCCCCCAAGGCTACGCGTAGACTTTTATCCCTTCTAGATGATGGGATCGCGAGGTATTCATGGGGCGAAGAAGCCCTAGATCTTACTTAGGGTTACGGGTTAGATGGTCAGCTAGCTCTCTTATCGCGATGCGTTATATACCCAGAATCCTGAATGCGAAAAGTTTTTCTTTTATACTGAATGCCTGCAAGTGTTCAACTTCGTACACGAAGTCCAATGCAGCGGATCTCGCACTATCCTACCCTCTGCCACCCTCCTTATCCTCCATCACTCCATTCCATCCCATGTCCGAAATCTCCCTTGGGCCACGCATGACTTTGAACAGCGATATTTCATGTATCTTCTCCTGAAGAGGGCTGCCGTGATTCCTTTTCTATTGCTCGATCACCGCCTCAACCACCATGCGACAAACTTCATCGAAGAAATCCTTCTGCTGCTTGACCCTCTTCAACCTCCGCGCATATGCCTCAACCTCAGCAAGGTTTAACCACACACCCCTAGCGGCTGTAAAAGAGACTGACAGTCTCTTTTTAGGGGTCACGGTGGTTCCAAAAACATCAGTACTAGCGCCGTCGTTGTTGGCCTTCCCTCCGCCTCCACTCCCCTCTGCTGTGCAGCACTGCGTGAAGTATCACCTCCTCCAGCAGTCACTAATTCGTCAGCGTGGCGCTTCTCAGCACAGTAGTTGACTTGTAAGTTGGATAACAGGCTGGACCACGGAATCTGAAAGACGGGTTTCGTTGCAACCCGAGAACACGGGACCCAGCGGCGGTGTGCGGGATTCCGGTGCCCCACCACCGAAGAGGCGGGACCACGGCGCCGGGGTGGAGCACTCGCCAAGTCTGCGGAGCTACTGAAGCTTTACTGCTTTGGGGCTATCGACATATAGGGACATAAATTTGGGCCGAAGGTTCTCTCAAATTCGGGAGCGTAGAACAGATTAGTCTGCTTCGGAATAGAGTAAAGTAATAATCGTCCAAGCTGCATTCCGCGCCATCGCCCCTTACTTGCTTGTGACCATCTTACAGCAGTTTAAAGCCTCCCGGAACTAGCCTCTGAAAGACAGATTCAGGGTCGTACTCTTTCTGGACCTCCTTCAGCCGTTTAACGCTGTGTTCCCCGTAATGACCGATGACGTCCTGATCCCAGCCGGCGTCGTTCATGAAGATGTAGTCCACGTACTGGCCTTCCTCCTTGGACGCGCTCTCGATGCTGTCAACCATGTCTCGCGTAGCCCCGTGCAGAGCTCCGTCGTCTTCCGGGAACCACCAGCCGGACGAGAGGACCAGCCAGGTCTGGTTCGCCGCCTCCTGGCCCAAGGCGTTGCCCCCTCGGGCCCTACCTGCCTCGATGAGACTCGACGATATGGGTTGTAGGCCGAAGGCTTGGGATCCCGCGGTGGCTGACGTTATAGTCTCCAAGAACGGCGAGCTTGTTACAATCTGCTCTATCTTCCCGTAGAGTGACGCTGAAGGCTTAAAACTTGTCGCGCGTTGGTCGATCCTGTTACGCGTTAGACGGAAACTTGTTGGAGCGATGCATTACCCCTTGCCTAGGCAAATCAGCCCCGCCCTGACCCCCCAGAAACTTGGTTAGAGACTGCAGCTTAGTAGTATCGTAGGTGGTATTGATGTCGTAGAACGGCGCAAACGCCGTGGGTGATTCTTCTGGCTTCAAGTAGATCAAACTCAGCGCAACACCTATGCTTGCATTGGTAACAAAGCCTTGAATCATTAGGTTCGCGTAGGGGTCTTTATTGGGGGCGGACTGATACTCGAGCAAGGCGTCGAATAATGCCGTGATCTTGTCCAACGTATACCCCTTGATTCCGGCCCACACCCGTTGAATTGGGTAAGTGTGCATAACGATATTCGTCACGATTCCTTCAAGTCAGTTTGCGTAAGCAAGTTTACTAATGTGTGTATTTTTATACGTACCGAAGTTATTGCTCCCCCCTTTCAAAGCCCAGAACAAGTTTTGGTTTGATTTATCATTCGCCTGAACGACAGAGCCATTGGCCAGGACAACCTGGATATGTGAGGAAATACATCGGTGGGAGAGTTTGGGTCATTACCTCGAAGCTGGCCACGTTATCACAGACCAAACCGTACAAGTCTGAGAGGTAAGAAAGGCCGCCTAGCAGTAGTGTAAGTGGGTGCGAGTTGCGGCCGGGTTTCCCATATGATACCAACGTACTCCCAAGTGTAAGGCCGCCCACCCCAACATCAAGAACTCTCCCTCCAACGATTGTCACGTTGTGTTGATCAAGTTGTGGATAGACATTCGACCACCTCTGTCCTGCGCCTATCGACACTAGGCTTCTGGTGGCGTCGTACTCGACGGTGTCTAACTTTGACAGATCAACCAAAACACCATCGCCGATACTGGCAGCTCCAGGTGATGGTAAATGACCCCCTGATCGTACTGCAAAGCTGATATTCGCAGCTACGAGCGCGGTAACAGCAGTTTGTACCTCTTCAGTAGAACCGGGGCGGAATATACAAGACGGCTTCCTCCAAGTAGTTCGTGACCTGTGTCAAGTTAAGTTATGTACTTCAGCGGTCATTCAGCGGTTTCTGTAACTAACCAGTTCACCTCGCTGAGCTCTGTGTATTGAGAGTCTGATGGAAGGATTATGCCACTGCTGAAACTTGTCTCGAGCTGTTGGCAGATATTCGACGGGTCTGTCGATGAAGCTGAGCAAGCTGTAAATGAGGCGAGCCATAGAAGGCCAAGAAAGACATTCATGGTAGACATTCGAATGGCCATCTCTGAAGAACTCGTTTGCACTGGTAGTTCCGAGATAGTAAAGGTAAAGCGTCTATTATTCTTAATTTAACAGCATTCTTGAGCTCTCCTTTACGCTCGGCTACCCCTAGCTCTCCATGCCCTATCCTGTGCCGCATCATCTAGGCAGGCCTGAATAGTCTGATGATGATTTTGGAAATAAGATTCTCAGCCCGTACGCAGTGATATGCATCGTGAGATAGCGATGTCACGCTGGGTATCTGAAAGTCACCGCCCCTTATTGACCTACTTATTGCCGGAGCCCCCGCCGGAACCGTACCTACAGTCTAGACCATAAGCCCAACAGTTCTTCGGCGAATGTACTGAGACGCCCGTGGCCTGGCAGCCCCGCTCTCGCTATCATAAAATACCAGACGAAGCCCTGTTGGAATCCCTGCCTACTTCTAATGATTCGTTGGGCATCAGCAACCCTGGGGCAATTAATTCCTGTCAGCTGACAGTCAAGCGCTCTTCTATGGATGTTCTCCGGTGTGGCGGGTGACGAATGCTACGTCGGTGGTGTACGCGGCATTATCGGGAGGGCTACCAACCAATCCGATATTCCTAGTATTTGAGTGGGTGTGGTACCCAGGGAGGACTCTGCCACCCTTCGATGATGATTTGTTCTTCTCATTTGCGCTGCTCTTACTTCTAAGAATTCTGTGCTGATATCTGCTGCCGAGTGGTGCGTGATGTTGCCTAAGGAGAAGGATGTGTGTTCGCTCCCAGCTGTAGAAATATGATCAGACATTCAATCCATCAACTAGTAAGCTACGCAGAGCCCGAATGTTGCGAACCACCTCCCAGCTCACCCAGCAGGCCGCTTTCTTTGCAGTTTCATCCCGAGTTCCATCACGATGAGCTCCAATTCAAGCGATCCCTTGGCTGGCCTCATTCCGCCGCCGACGGGAATCAACGACACGCATAAGGTGTATTCTGTTGCTACTGCTTGTATTGTGCTATGTGTCGTCGCTTGTTTTACTGTTTTCACCCGTTCATGTGTCAGGTTTTGGAGGAGGGATTTCGGGCCCGATGATTACGCCATCATCCCAGCCACAGTTAGTCCCTTCGACTCCATGTCCGTCTTTCTTGATCTCATACTCCAGATAGGCGCTCTACGTCGGATGGTCGGCACTGGCTGCCTATGTGAACCTCAATGCTGGAGTCGGGAAGCCGCTCTGGGAGATCACTCTGCAAGAGTTCTCCTTGTGGTTCAAGGCACGTTGCCCTGACTGATGACCCTGACATTTGCTCATATGATATCTAGGGCATTGTAGTTTCGATGTGGCTATATCCCGTCATGTCTGCTTCTATAAGAGTGTCGACGCTGCTCTTTTACCAGCGTATCTTTGGGCAGTCCAGCAAAGGGATGAGGAAGTTCATCTGGGTGCTACTGGCTCTTCAGGGGGTCTACGTGGTCGTTTTTTCTATTACGCCCGCATTCATTTGCAACCCTTTCGACTACGCTTGGCAACCACTCGTGCGCCGAGCGCATTGCAACGACATCTACTATTACGAATCGCAGGTTGGTCTATATACCGTGAGCATGTTCTTTGACGCTATACTACTCGTGCTTCCAATCAATCCTATTTGGAAGCTCCAGATGTCTATTGCCAGACGCATCGGAGTTGCCATAATATTCGCATTGGGCGCTGGGTGAGTTCCATCCTCTCAGCTGTGGTATCAAAAACGCTTACGAACTCGAATAGTGCAAGTATAGCAGCAGCATATAAGCTTGGCATCTTTGTTGATCAACAGCGATACTATGTACCTACAAATACTACATGTACGCACTATCTCCGTCACATATATCCATCTCTCAATGCTGACGATTATGAAGGGCTTATGTATCTGATGTCACGGTTTGTCCCCGGCCAGTTCGATGAGTATGGGACAACGTTCTGGATACCTTCACAGGTCGAACCCGCAGTCGCGCTGATCGGGACTTCGATGCCAGCTCTTCGGCAACTGTTCACGCAAGTCTTACCCGAGGTGCTCAGTCAGAGAAGCAAGAGTGCCGAGTCAAGTGGCCAGAGCGCCTCCAATAATTCCCAGTCTGTACGGCCCAACCTCAAGTACCAGAGATCCACACGCTCCCTGATTGGTAGCAGAGGAACTGCCACTGACCATGGTGTTTCTCTTGATACACTTACGGTTGAGCATAGGCCACTAGAAAGGCTGTAGATCAGGTTTCACGGTCGTTCGGATTACGGGATGACTTACACCAATGGTAAATTGGGGAGACGTATCTACATAGACTGGGGAATCTCACGAACGACTTAAGGATGGCTCTCGAATAATTAATTGACGATGATTAATTGACATGCTTACTGAGCGAAGGGCTTAGATGAATCGTTGAAATGGGAGGCGAAGCTCCCCAGAACTACATACAGAATGTCTATCACTTCTAATATGAAGTATCACAAAATATTCTCCCCGTGGTCAGCCGGATCTAGCTGACCATATAGTTCAATACTTACCATATCCATGTCAACTACTAATGTTGGGTATTGAATGTAAAGCCGTCTTGAGGCTGAACCCAGGATCTTGGTGTTGGACGGGTTATTCGAGAACAACAGGGTTGGAGCTCTTAGATCCACACCCACTCGTCCCGGATCCTTTCAGCACGGCTTCGTAGGATTGTAGAGATGCATTGATCTTTCCTTCTCACCATGTTCTATCAGCCTGAGCCGGAGGAGCCGGGGGTTCTGGGCCTGCCTATTTGACGCGAGGGCTCCGAATTGGTGCTCCTGGCCGCCCTTAGCTGAAGCACCTGATACTTGCCGTTATCCGCTTTAAGAGCACTATGGAGGGTGCCATGCATGTCAGATGCCATGCGAAACCCCTGTTGATGTGAGATTTCTGACGGATCAGAGGGACGCTAGCCTCAGCTCCTGTTAAACAGCCCGAGGGACAGCATGAACGATCACGGTAGCAATGGGCCTTGTGCGATGTACGCTGTTAAATCCCGCTTTTCGTCCTGTACATAGGTCTGTCAAGTCTCAATATCCTTTGCAGTATCACATGCATTTAAATCACATCGAGTTCCACAGCATATCTTCATTGGTGGGCTGCGGCACCGTTCCCTACGTGCTGCATATGCCCTCTGTGGATGGTTCAGCACGACCGTACCACAATTTCCTACCATGGAGCTGATTATTTGCGTCAGGGTATTTATTTGGCTATGCCTTACTGAACTTCTATTTCCCAGCGCTATAGCATCAGCGTCACACAGCGCATGCGACAGTACTTACTCCATGGCTCAGGAGTTCGAAACATTCTTGGCCAGCATCGGGCTATCTGGGCCTGCAGCGGAGGCCTTACGGTCCAGTTACAACACCAATTCATCAGAAAAGGTCAACCTCGCCTGCCAGGCGGCCCAGCTCTCACTCGGAGTCGATGTCGTGGACACCGCTCCTTTGAATCAGACCGTGGTCGAAGAGAATTGGTGAGGCCACCATGCAGCTGGCTTTCTGGCCGAAATCTAATGCTTTCGCGAAGGTCCCAGGCGAACGTTGCTGAGCCTTACTGCATTGTGCAGCCGACAAGTGCCGATGACGTAGCGAGGACTGTCAAGATCCTCAGTTACTTCCAGGTCAAATTCGCCGTACGGAGTGGAGGCCATTCTCCCAACCCGGGATTTTCCAGCGTCGGAAACGGAGGCGTTCTCTTGGATCTCCAGAAGCTCAATCAGATCACCCTTAGCGATGACAAGGCCACGGTATCTGTTGGTCCCGGTAATCGATGGGGCGATGTTATCTCCACCTTAGACGCAGCTGGGATAACCGTCATTGGGGGCCGCATACCAGATGTCGGTGTGGGAGGTCTCATCCTGGGAGGTGAGTAGCATTTCTCTGCTTAATAAATAAAATAAAAAGGTATTCACTCCTACTCAACTTGCAGGGGGGTTGTTCCATTTCTCTGGGGAATATGGCCTCGCTGCGGACAACGTTAAAAACTTCGAGGTATGTAGTGCCGAGCTACGGCCGAATGCAACCGGAAGCCCTATTCCAGCCACTAACCGTGCCGTAGATTGTTCTCTCGGATGGTACCATTGCCAACGCTAATGCTGACGAGAATACTGACCTCTTCTGGGCCCTTAAGGGCGGAGGGCCTAATTTTGGCATTGTAACTCGCTTCGACCTGTACACGGTACCCGTCAGGGATATTTGGCTCCAGTTCTCCGTGTACTCGGTTGACCAGGCCAATGATATCTTGGACGCCTTTGCGAAATGGCAGACGAGTGGTGCATCCGATACCAAGTCCACGGTTCTCACGGGCATAAGTTTAGATACCATCGTGCTAGGATTGATCTATGCGGAGCCGGCAGACCAACCCGAAGCGTTTGCTCCATTCTACGACCTGCCGGCGCAGTCGGTACTTGTCGCTGCGTCTAACACCACGGTAGCTAACTTGACTGCCGTGATGGGCGCGGGAACAACTAATGCTGCCACGCGGTAAGCAATGCAGCAGCATCGTGTAACCGCCGGGGCGTGGATCTGATACTCTATCTAGGCATGATTATCGAGCCGCCAGCTCCCGCATCGACCCACAGCTGTACAAGGACGTGTACGCGTTCTGGCGCGAGCGAGCGCTCGCCGCCCGCGAGGCTACGGGCGCCAACCAGACGTTCGTATTGCAGCCGATCCCCAAGAATCTGGCAGAGCAGGGTATCGCCAAGGGGGGCAACCCCATGGGAGTTCCAGTTGAGGATCATCAATGTAAGTAAGCCCGTTATATGCGCGAGAATGGTCGCTGTGCCGCTGACACGCGTAGGGTGGACTACCTTGATTGATTGGACCGACGCCGCCGACGACGACGTGGTGAGATCCGTTTCCATCGAGACGACCAAGCAATGGGAGAAGCTTGGCAAGGAACGTGGCCTGTACATCCCGCACCTCTATCAGGACGATTCCTCGAGGGACCAGAACCCAATCGCCACCTACGGTGCGGAGAACATCAATAAGCTGAAGCAGATATCGCTAAAGTACGACGAGAGTCAATTTTTTCAAAAGCTTCAAAACGATGGGTTCTTATTATCCAAGGTCTAACGTCATGTGGACTCGGTTTAGGGGTTGGCATAGAGCAAGTCTTGTAAATCACTCGGCTATTGCAGCAATGGCTTACCGGTTTGTCCGCTTCGCAACGTCGCGTTCATATCATGTAGGGAGGTATGCTCTCCAACACCGGACGATTGTTGTTAGCTTGGCGGATCGGGCCGTACATATACATATAGGTGACTTGGTCTGACCACCCCTTTCCTCGCGGTGCAGAGCAGAAAGTTTCCGGTTATTAAATAAACGCGGTCGTTCCAATAAGCATCGCGACCATGGACTACCTATCCCTAAGCCACCGTGCGTACAGCTACGGCCATGCCCAGTTTTTTCACCTTGCAATCTCGGCTATCATGCAGTATTCTGATGATGACCAAATAATTGAGGCGTGAGTGGAGACAAGAGCCCCCCGTTCCCCACTCCCCCCTTTTCTACCTACCGTGCCCTCAGCCTGCATAACAGTACGTAACATCGGGGAACGGGCAGGTTCGAAGGAGCGCTGCGCCTCCGCGCGGTCCGGCACCACTCCCGCCATCAACAGCGGCAGCGGGCCTTCGCCTTCGAGGCGACCTTCCGGCTGGACCACCCCGTGCTCGCGGCGCTCCTGGCGGACCGGAAGAAGAAGAAGCCGCCGTTGCACTTCCACGCGTACCAGGCCGAGTATGTGCAGGCGCTCGAGGGCCGGTGCGCGGTCGAGGTCGCCGGGCGCGAGCACGTCCTCGGCCCCGACGACGGTGACGAGCTCTGCGTCCCGCCGTGGGAGAATCATCGCTGGTACCCGTTGGTGCCGGAGGTCCGGCGCGCCGACGGCGAAGGCGGCGTGGTGCGTGTCGTGGTGTCTGGGGAGGGCACGGACAAGTCATTTAGGCTGGATTGGATCTTCTTCGAGAACTGGTACGGGTATCAAGACCAGCTCATGCGCAGAGGACAGACACCAGACATCATCCAGGTTTTATGTGTAAGTAGCAGGGCGATGACACCTTTCCCCACTCCTTCTCCAAAGCCGCGATGGCTTATTACCAGTCACAGATGTTTGATGCGGCCGGCTCGTACCTCTCCCTTCCTGGATGGATACCGTTCGGCCGAAGTATCTCGATGATAGCGGGCATTGTAATAGGGAGATGGTTAGGGGGCCTGTTGGGATATCAGCCATTTTATCGCCGGTGGACGACGGATTGGCAGTTGGCTTGCGACAAGATGGAAACATCTTGGGTTTACCGGCGGTATGCCGATCGTTCCAAGTCAGACCGAGAGGCCTCCTTGTAGAACTCACGGCATAGAGCATAAAGTCATAATCATACCAGTTGCATACCTAAAACATCAGCTAGACTCCCATCAAACTAGGTATTATTATCACTACATAGGCTCCGCTACGACCCAGTCACATTCACAACACATCGTAGTCGTAGGCTTGCCTACGCAGGTAATGTTCCAGCACTTCCAAGACTGGGAAGCTCCTTCGGAACACCCGCCCACTCGGCGCTCTTTGCCCACAGTCTCTCCTGCTTCTCCTCATCCAGGGTCTCCGGCGGACTTTCGCTCTTGTCGAGTAGTACGAAGTAGCCCCGCTCTCCCGGATGGGCCCTGCCCAGGGCGAGCTCTATGACGTCGGTGCCCGCCTTTGCCGCGGTGCGGATGGTCGGGTCCGCGAAGCGGAGGATGGGCCGCAGGGGCTGGAGCACGAACTGCTGTATCGCGGCCAGCTTCTTCGGCGTGTTGCTGCGCAGGGCGCGCGAGTCGGCAAGGCTGCCCGGGTCGACGGAGACGGCGGTGATGTTGCGCAAGCTCGGTTCCTACGTTTCGGTCAGTGTCCCGATCCCCGTGTCTCGGCGATAATCCCGGATTGGCCCACCTTCTCCAGATGACGGTTGAGAGCATGCATATATGCAGTAGCTGCCAGCTTCGAGTTGGCGTATCTCTGAAAGCCACGGCCTGCCTTGTCCGCCTCGTTCGGGCTCACCTTGACGAGAAGACCCAGATCTTCGGGGATGCCAGGGGGGTACTTCTCCAGCCCGTTCTTGCCTGGCCAGATTGCGTTGCTTGTCAAGAAGACGATGCGGCCGCCATCCTTGCTGAAGCTGCCCACTAGCGACAAGACCAAGGCCACGTGTGCGATGTGGTTGACCTGGAAGGCCTTCTCATAGCCATCATTCGTCAGCTCGCCATCGGCGACCATGTTCCAGTAGAAAGCATTGCAGATGATTGATTTCAGGGGCGGATATCTGCCCTCTGCGATGCCGGTCTTCACGCTATCTGCGAAGCCGCGCACATCGGGCAAAGATGCGAGATCAAGCTGATGGATTGATGTCTTTGCTCCCGGAAATTTGGCGATTGTTTCTCGTAGCCTGGCCGTGTTGGCGTCCGTGTCTAGGGTGTTCCGAACCGTCAGGATGGCCGTTAGATCGGGATACTTGGTGAGCAGGTGCGCTATAGCGGGAATGGCGAGAGAACCATTCCCTCCCGTAATGATTACAGTCCCCGACATACCTAACTGACTGCTTCCCTCGAATGTGCTAGGTTTGCTGTAGTTGGGGTAGCTAGGCAAATACTATCACGGGTGGTCTGTTGGTAACTTCCGTGAGAGCGGATTAATAATCGTCCAACGCGTTTCTATTAATCGGTCATAGGTCTACTTTTCCGGAGAGATCCCAGATAGACAACATTCAATTCACTCTGCTTGAAACTGCTCACTTACGTGTTTTTTCGCTACGTAGGTAATTCAGCCCGATCTTACCCCTGTCTAGGAGGTATGGTTGGTGTACCGGTCACATCGTGGATAACGTAGTGTAACAAAGACATATATAAGTATCAATACATCGGTACTTGAATGAGCTGGCGCCGATCACCTGCAGGTCTCGCGAAATGTACATGAAATATGACGCTGGAAGAACCAATCGGTGACCTGCCAAATAGTTGACATCTCTCGAGGGCATGAAGCATGTCGTTCCCATGTAACATCGGCTTTCGGACTGCAAGACGACCAAGATATCATGCACGTCTATGCTTTACCTACGTGGATGGAGTGTGTCAAATAGAGGCACCGACGATGGTATACATGCTTTCTCACATGCAGTATAGCTCCTGTAGCCAAAGATCTCTTATATAGTACACATTTGGTCTATCAGGGAGGACGAGCGTTCCCCACCGAGAGTTTGCTCTACTTTGGCCACCCTTGTATCACGCCGTAGACTCTCTCTTCTTTACTTGGCCGCATCCCTACTTCTGCGACATGAGCCCGAAACAGTCCGATAAGGGCAGCCCAGCAGCCTTAGGCGCCCTGGAGCAGGACTCAGTCGCCCTGTACGCGGGGGGCGACCGTCCAAAGTGGGTAAACTACGTACCTCTGTCCTGGCGTCCGTACATCCAGCTCCCACGGCTCAACTTCGCGGCGCCGGTGCTGCTGATCTACTTCCCACATTTCTTCGGCGTCCTCCACGCGGCCATATCGGACAAGGACGCCTACTCGGTCCGAGACATCCTGTACGTGTGCCCGCTCCTGCTCGGGGGAAGCTTCTTCTACTCCAACGCCGCCCACGCCTGGGACGACGTCGTCGACGTGCCCATAGACAGGATGATGGAGCGCACCAAGAACCGCCCCATCGCCCGGGGCGCCATCACTATCCGGGAAGCGCTTGTCTTCACGGGTGCACAGGCCTTGGCGGCAGCAGGGTTCCTGCTCTTCCTGCCCCCGGTCACGGCACTCAGCACGGTTCCATCCATCCTCGCGGCTACGTATTACCCCTGGGCCAAGAGACATACACACTTCCCTCAAGTGGTTCTCGGTTTCTGTCTGGCCTGGGGCGTGATGACCGGCAGCGCGAGTTTGGGGGTTGAGCGGCCTTGGGCTAGCTGGTCAAGGGGGTGCCTCGTGCTGGCTTGTACTCAGTGGACGATTATTTACGACACGATTTATGCCTACATCGATGTGCCTGACGATCTCAGGCTCGGACTGAAGAGCACCGCTGTCCTATTCAGACATCACCTAAAGCCTTTCCTGTGGTCCGTCCTGGCTTTCATGGCTGCTTCGCTTCACTGCTGTGTAGTTCTGGCTGGCATGGGCCTTGCATATTTCGTCATAGCCGAGGGGGGATGTATTCTCTCGCTGGGATATATGATATTTAGAGTGGATTTGAAGAGCCCAAAGAGTTGTTATCGTTGTTTATCCACGAGCTTCTGGATACCAGGCTTCGCTATTTCTTTGGGATTAGTTGGGGAGTTTTTAAGGGGCTGATGTTTGTCCCTATTTAGGAACTTCTAGGTAGCAGTAAACGATTACATTGCAGAACATCCGATAGCTCAGGAAGATATATATGCATCTAGATTTGGAATCAATCCATTTCCGTGAAATGCAATAAGTAATAGCTGCTGCACTCGAGCACCACATCACCTGCATATAAATAATAAGACGTCAGTACTAGCCCACCATTCCCTGCAACCTGCAACTTGACAAGAGCGAGGCCGCGATTCCATGCTTAGCGAAAGAATGCGCACGCCACATCCTAGACTATACCTTATTCCGGTCCTTCTGCCTCTGGACGTACACTGGCCACGAGTGAGGGACGCGGGTGATATATGCCTTGCATTGCCATTCATTCTGCGGGTCAACTTGGCAGATCGAATAATCTCGCACAATGGTGGCGCAGATTTTGAATATTTCGATTTGAGCCAGGTTTTCGGCAGGGCATTTGTTGCCACCAAGTCCGAACTTTCCTCCGTCAGTTTTGATATCGAGCGTTGGTCAGGGTGAGTGCTCACTATCATCCAGTATTTGAGTTTCGATGAAATGTCGTCTGCGAGCCACCTGTCCGGATTCCACTCCTCTGCAGAGGACCCCCAACACTCTCTGGATTTCTGCATCACGCTGATTCACACGACAGGTTATCTTCGGCTAGCTAGGAGGAACTTGATAGATGTGATAATAGGTATTTACTCACTTCGGGTTGATCGACAGAATGGTTCCCGAAGGGAAGCATACACCGCCAATGCTGAGTCCGCCTTCAGGTGCGACCCGTGAAAGTCCAAAAGGGCTGGGGCCAAACATTCGCAGCGCCTCATGCATACATGCTCGAAGGTAAGGAAGCCGTTGCGTGTCTTGGAAGGAGATGACTTGGCCTCCACAATACCCCTGTGTTTGTGCAGCCTCGATCTCAGATCGCGCGCGCTGCCACGATGACGGATGCATGATCATATGATAGACAAAACTCTGTAGCGCACCTGGGCGGATCTGTAAGACCGTATCTACAGCAGGGTAGGCATCACGTGTTGAAACGAGGAAGGAGTTAACTCACATGAGACCGTATCTGACGCAGCAGAAAGGGTGACGATCACTTGGGCTTCGATATCCCGAAAGCTCAGGACATCTCGATTCTCTTCGAACATCTTGAGCCAATGTGCGGTAATATCGAAGCGCGCATCAGGGTTCGTTCTCCTATTCTTCAACGCTGTGTTCAACGTCGTCAAGACGTGGCCCTTACTCAGGAGACCTGTCCACGTCATGACGGGATTCGCAATCAACAATACGTGTAACCAGAAGAAATAGCCCGCCACAGCTGCGTAGCGATTCAGAGCCCAGCTGAGTCGAATATGGTTCCCAATATCTCGACCTTGGGCAACGAACCCAAAGGGCTGCGAAAACATGGCCTCGCCTGCTATGTCGAGCGCCGTGTAAGAGAAGTACCTGTCCAGGTGCATAGGCTTGCCGGTTTCGGAGTAGATATCCATCCACCCGAAGAGACTCCTGATTATGTCGTCGAAATGCTCTTCTGACCTCAGCAGATTGGAAAACAAAAAGCCAGAACTGAACAATTTCGTACGTTCCGTCTTCGCTTTAGGGTCCAGAATGGATGGAGTGTTTATATAGCGATAGTCTGGCAAAGAAAACACGCGATACCAGTCTCCCTATATGACAGTCAACATGGGTAACCTGCTGCCGTTTGTCGCTTGGCACACACACCTTGCGCAACGGTGCCTGGAGTATCAAGGCAGGCCCATCTGGATGACTGATGCTCACTTCATTTGGAGCTATCCGTACGAAGTGCCCGTGCTTCTTATGTAAGGCGATTGTGCACAGATTATTATCTCCCTTGAAGATGTGATACGCATGCCATAATCGAGTAAACGACGCGTAGAAGGGGCCGGGAATTTTGGCCAATGGGTGAAGATAGCAACGGTGAAATGCAGCACTGAGGAGAAATACTAGAAACAAGACCGCAAGGTAGGCTAACCAACCCACAGACTCGAAGGGGCGACTCTCCATGGAAACGAGATTGAACCAGGAGGCAGGCGAGTAAGATTCGCTACAAGAATCAGCTGCCAAAAGCACGATATCCCGTATTGACGACTGCGAAGTTCGTGAACATGTCACTCACTCTCCAAAAGAAACAAGGTTGACTGCGAGCCTTAAGGGACAGGAGGGCTTCTATGCGGGACGCATGAGGCGTGAATCTAGTCCAGGCGGGTGCGGAAAGGGGGGGTTAATGGCCACTGATGTACCTAGGTACCTAAGTGGAACAGCCGATTGGACATCGCAGTGGGGCATATGTCATCGGGAACTCTCAGTACCTGATAGGCTGGTCATATTGTAGTTGCATATCTCGGTGTGTGAGATACATGGTCCAATAGAATCATGCTTCTAATTGTGTTGCATCCAACAGTGGTAGGTATGATTCCTCCTGTAGATATGTACCGGAGCTGGGATAGGGTACCTAGTGGTAAGATGCCGGAAGGGAAAGGTGGGTCCCGGAAAGCCGTGTTGAAACGGTTCTCATGTGGGGCGGTGGTCCGTCCGAAAGAAAAAGGGGGGAGGGGGGCGGAGCGGATGAAGGCACGCAGGCGGGGAGGGAAGACATACCTAAGATCGAAAAGACGCGGACCAGTCAGCAGGGTCCTTTAATAACTAGAGTATTCCACCCTTCGGCTTTTTATAATTTCATATATACGAATAGTGGACAGTAAAACTATCAGTTGCAAATTATCCCAGAGCCTACGCAAGCCGGCCTACCCCCAAGTTCTAGAGATTTCGGGTAGCTTCATTTAGTGAATACCAGATCCCCTAAATCATCCGTCTCTGTATCCTGGAGCTCCGTTTCCGTGATAGACTACATTCTATCCAATTGCATAGTCACGGACTGCTCTTCCCTCGGGTTGCCTATCTATTTTCTCCTGCAAGTACCAAAAGCAGACTGGCAACCCGTCGAGCAGTAGTCCAGGGAGGAACCACACCACCCCTTCGACGAACAGCAATTCCCCCACACGCTTCCCTGGCAGTCAAACCCACTTGCGCCACCACAGGTGCCATCGGCGGAGGGCTTCTTGTTACCACCAGGGTCGGGCCCAGTGCTCGGCTCCGGCACCACAGTGGTCGATGCCGGTATGCTCGGCTCCTGTGACGCAGTACTCGACGCTGGCACGCTCGCCGTCGCCGTCGCCGTCGCACTTGGGCTCGAGTCGGGTGCAGCAGCACCGCCACCTTTCAGGGGCTCGAAGGCAATCTTGGCAGCGCCCTTCGGCTCGTTGGGAAAGCTGTACACCTTCGGCCCAGGCATCGGGTACGGGAAGTTCTTCGGGGCAGCTGGGTTAGAGTTGAAGTGGATAGCAGGGTCATCGGCCTTGATGTACCCGGGGATAGCGACCTTGTACTCGGCGGGGACATCCAGCGGCCTTGCGGAGCCGCCGCCCCCGTCGACGGAGATCTGCGCGCAGCCGACGTAGAACTGCGCGGGGCCGTTCGCGAGGTTGTGGAGGGCGAGGATCTCGGCGCGCACGAGGTACGGGCCCGGGGGCAGAGCCTTCGGGATCTCGGCGGACACGATGCCGTCGTTGGCGATGAGCCGGTCGGTGGCCCACCTCTGGGCCGCGTCGTCGTGGCCCTCCCCCCAGAGCTTGAACCAGCCGTCGCCGGCCGGGTCGCCGGACGCGGAGGCGACCTGCTGCTTCGCGTACACCGCCATGGCGCCGTAGTGGCTCCCGTCGATGGTGCCGGGCGGGCTGCCGCTCGCCCACAGGCGGAACTCGAGCGAGACGCGGTCGCCCGGCTTGACCGGACAGGTGTCGGGCGCCGGCGTCTGCCCGACGATGCCGCAGGCGAGCTCGGGGCTGTTCAGGTCGGTGACAGGACTCGTGATATTATCCGTCGTGAACGAGGTCCGCATGCACTTGCCGTCGCCCTGGCTCGCGCCGTTGATGAACAGGGTCGAGAAGACCCCGTGCGCGTCGCCGACGGCGCAGTAGGCCGTGAGGCTGATCAGTAGCTTGTAATAGTACATCGCTGACTCAAAAAGGTTGATGGTTGATGTTTGTCGAGGGTCGTTGTTCCCACCAGGGGATTCGCGAATAACAAAATGTCGGGAGGGGAATGGCGTGCCTTAGGTAGGGTGGAAAGGGATAGATATCCTTAGCGCCGCACAATGTTGTGCACATGGCCACCTAGGGCTCCTGAAACAAGGCTTTGTGTTTGGGTCTGTGACAAAGGAGTTGAGTCACCTTTTGTAAACTTGGCGGACAATCAGATTGTTACCTCGTGACATAAAGAACCTTGTTCTACCCATCCAACATATGAGTCAGGGCTTTGGGTAGAAGCACCGAACTCACACTAACTGCATATAGAATACAAGGAGCTTCTTGAGGTAACAAGGACTTGCCCCGTAGCTTATAAGGCTTTTTCACTGTTGACCTGCTCATGATTTAATGGTTATCGAGACATCAACTCTAATCAATGTCTATGTAATACTGAACAAAAACTGACAGTTTACTCTCCTGATTCCAGCATAAGTCTTCCATTTACATGAATCTCACCTCTTTACATGTAATAATGTATAATGAGGATTAGGTAGGCAAACCCGTAAAATACAAGTATTGGGAGCGCGCAAATGCCCTCTGGGCTCATAATAGCTGTAACCAGTCGATATCAAGAGCTATCAAGCCTATGTGAGGTACGTGTATGTCGACTGATGTATGAAATAAGGACTGTGTGTGTTTGTGTTTGTGACTAGGAAGTATTACCTAGGTAGGCTGCCCTGACAGTAGTGTAATACAGTTGTACCTATGTACCCTGAGGCTCTGTAAGGGAGCTCCTGCCGTGACAAAACGGTTATAAGCCGTGATAATGTGAGCACTTTCTAACAGACGTTCCCCTCACCTATGGTGTAGTGGTAAAGTAGTCGCCAGGAATAACCCTACGATATCCTCTAATGTCCACGGTTTTCCGCAGGGGCTGATGGTTCGAGTTCATCTCGAAGCCCCTGTCTTTTTTTCTTTTTTGCTTTTTTTCTATTTTTTCTTTTTTGNGGGCCATAACCATAACCATACTTATTGCGCAAAATGGGCCCTTAGGTAGGTTGAGGCGTATGACGGAAGCGCATGCACGCACACTTGCTGATGCTTCATGAATACATACCTCTATTCATTGCTATTCTCGACGTACCGTATCGGCAAGCTTCATAGACGACGCGCCAAATCTGCCATGGATGGGAGGAACTTGCTATCATGGAGCCCTTTTCCTTCGCCAGCTCGGAGTCGCTGGACTACCCGGTCAGCATACGCATGTGAGGCGGCCGTCCGGTTGTAGTTGCTTGAGAACCCGCAATTGACACCATACAGAATCAATCTTGAGGGTGATGAGACACCGTATTTATATTCGACTTTATTGCAAAGGCCCGACCTGAGGCACATTGGTTCTAATGCGAGGTACGTTATTCCGACAGACCGGCCCCTTACGATGCGCAGAGTCCTGACTTTCAAACCTGCCTAGTCTACATTCCGATCTCTATGTTACTGTTCAAGTATGGGCCGGCTCGAAACCCTTAACTGTCCCGGTACAGACGTCCTACAAGGCTTTCCGAAACGAGAGGAGGTGCGATCCCGGGCACGTGGCAAAGGACTCGATGGGGTTGACTAACGCATCCTAGATGGAATGAATGGCTTACAATACCGATACCCTACAAGTCTCTTCCGATCAACTCATACCTTGCGATTACCATATGGGATTTATCACCCACCGGTGGGAAGCAAGCCCAAGGCCATGCGATACCCTTTGGCGGCACAACGCTCGCACTTTTCGACCATGACAATCAACTGCAGAAGGGCAGGCAGAAATGCCTTGTTCATCGACATAAGCAGGCCGATGGAAATGATAGCACGACAACGCCCTCAAGCGTTGACAAGAGGAGAGGTGCTTCAAGAAAAGGAGACAAGGTCTTCGTGGATAAAGAGGCAGAGGAGCTTGAGCGCATGGAGAAATTATTCAAGAAACATGAAATGAACGAAATCCCGAGGGTGGAGTGGCTGGACCAGCTTGTATACCGTGGCACCGAGAAGCGCGGCTTGAGAGCAGCACGAAACTCGATCAAGTCACTTCAACGCCAGTCGACACTGGATACAGAATCTGAGAAGGCCGAGCACAAGGATGGCGCCGGTTCAGGAACTGAGGATCTACCGAGGCCTGGGCCGTCCAAGTTCACGCTAAATGTTGAATTGCCTCGTTTTGATTTCCCAGTTGTGTTTGCTGACCATGAGTACCCGGCGCCACCTGTTTCGTCTTTGCAGCACCTCTCAGCATCTCAGTCGAATATTATCATGAAACCCCCACCCGAGGTGTCGTACGGCCCGGGCATTAATGGCCCAGAGCATGCTGGAACGGGCCCAGGTGGCCGCATAGTCAGGATATACGACCCTGAAGTCGGTGCCAGAGATAACCCCGCCGAAAGTAAGCACAGACGGCTAGTCAGAAGCCAGCATCGTCATGGAATATTGGATAAGGACCTGAGACCTAACGCCAAGGTCCGCGATGAGTTGAATATGATAATGTCGTATTCGCCGACCCACGTTTTGTCCCCTGAAGAGAAAGACCTCGTATGGAAGTTCCGCTACCACCTAACCAAGGACAAGCGAGCCCTGACAAAGTTTGTCAAATCCGTCAACTGGCAAGACCAGAGTGAATCCAAGCAGGCTATCCAAGTCCTCGGTAAATGGACCGACATTGATGTAGACGATGCCTTGGAGCTGCTCGGTCCTACTTTCGATAACCGGGCGGTGAGAGCCTACGCAGTCGACCGGTTGAGAAAAGCCGACGATCACGAACTGCTCCTTTACTTGCTTCAGCTAGTGCAGGCTCTTAAGTTCGAACACATCGCGACGGATACCAACCAAGCTACTGTACGGGCATCTTCCCTTGCCAACTTCCTGATCTCGCGAGCTGTCGAAAACTTCACCCTGGGAAACTACTTTTACTGGTACCTAGGTGTAGAATACGACGACAAAAGCAACGACCAGGGTGAGGAGGTCCGCACCATGTACGCGAAGGTTCAGTACGACTTCATGAAGGAACTGGAAGGCCGGCCAGGGGGACGAGAGACGAGAGCCACGATCAGAAGACAGGCTGAACTGGTGGCGGTGCTGTCGAAGATTTCCGCCGAGATCCAGGCATCAAATGAATCCGTGGCTCGCAAAGTCGAAAAGGCGAAATCATTCCTAGCGGACCCTGGAAACGAGATTCTAACTATTGACCCTCCGGTACCAATGCCTTTAGACCCGTCGATCATGGTTGTCGGTGTTGTTCCGGAAGAGACGCGAGTCTTCAAGTCATCGTTGTCGCCAATCATGGTAACCTTTAAAACAATATCTGGAAGCAAGTACCCGATTATCTTCAAGACTGGCGACGACCTGCGACAAGACCAGCTGGTCATACAGATCATCACTCTAATGGATCAACTACTCCAGAAGGAGAACTTAGATCTCAAATTGTCGCCATACAAGATCCTCGCAACAAGCACGGCTGCTGGCGCTTCGCAGTTCGTCCCTTCCCAGACGTTCGCCGCCATCGCGTACAAATATCGCAACAATCCTGCCCTTGCCTACCTCAAGCAGCATAACCCGGACGAGCGGGCATATCTAGGGGTACGTAAGGAGACACTGGATACATTTGTCAAGTCCTGCGCAGGCTACTGCGTAATTACGTATATCCTCGGAGTTGGAGACCGACACCTCGACAACTTGCTTTTAGCACCGGACGGCCATTTCTTCCACGCCGATTTCGGGTTCATCCTGGGCCGGGACCCGAAGCCCTTCGCGCCGGCGGTCAAGCTCAGCAAGGAGATGGCGGACGCCATGGGCGGCGCCAGCCCGCCCAGCGAGCACTACCTGCAGTTCAAGCAATACTGCTTCCTCGCGTTCGCGGCGCTGCGCAAGTCGTCGAACCTGATCCTGAACCTGTTCAGCCTCATGGTGCACGCCAACATCCCGGACATCAAGGTGGAGCCGGACAAGGCCGTCTTCAAGGTCAAGGAGCGCTTCCACCTCGAGCTCAACGAGGAGGACGCCATCCGCCACCTCGACGGCATCATGGAGGACAGCCTCAACGGCATCATGCCCGTCGTCATTGATCGCCTGCACGACTGGGTCCAGGCGTTTAGGCCATAGGGAGGCAATGGCCCCGACGGGACGGGAGCTGAGTAGGTAGGCAGGCGGGCTGCGTGCATTGATGCGAATACAGGCTTGCGTGGATGAATAGATCATACCATAAATATTAATAATGTAAAGCGCCTTGTCATAGCGAATCCGGAGTTGTTGGCCGTGTAGCCATCCTCGGATACCTTCCCGGGTAGGCGGTTAATAGAATAATTTACACTTGTTATAACAATATTGTGATCTAAATGCGGGCCCTCTGTATCGAAAATGTTGAATAAGTGCAAATTATTCTGTCACCCGCTCATCTGGGTCTGTAGTTGTCTAGAACCAAGCGATTACCTACTTCCACGGGATGGATGGACGGATGTTTGGTGTAAACACGCAAACAACAACGAGGCCAAGCTCGCTCTACGTGAGACACAAGGACGGGTTGCCGCAGCTCTCTGCCGTGGAAGAGTTTTACCGTGCACCACACCTGCGGATGTCATTCAGGGGCTGAAGAAAGCAGTGTATATATGAGGTTGGCGGGATCGAGACGCCTTGTAGTACGTATGAGATCCTGCGGCTAGGCTTGTCAAAAAATCCCCCCTGTTCCGCCTCCCGGAAAAGCGACGATGACATAGCTGCGTGTGCACGCATTACGTGTGGGGTGGAGTTCTTTTTCTTTTTTTTTNAGCTATATTCAGCCTCATTATGCTCGTTAGGATGAACGAACCATCCCTTCGGAATAAGATCGCTCTATGCCATGTCACAATGCCATGCTTTTCCTGCTCGTGCTTGTCTGTCGCCTTTGTGTTCCTGCAACCCACCCATCCCGCCGATGTGTGTGTTGGAGATGCGCGCCGCTGTCAAGCATGCGCCCGTCTTTAGCGCAATGGTACCATCGCGGTTACATCAACGCAATAAGGGGCCTGCACGCGCCGTTGGGTCGACCGCAGATCGGATGGCATCATCTTTCCTGGCCACGGTGCTACCCGAGACTGCCGGGCAGCCACTGGTAGGTATTATTCTTCTTCTGTGTATCTGTAGCGAGACCGTGAGGCGGGAGGGGCTTTTTTCCTCAGCCACCACGGACGGCGCCATCATACGAGAGCACGCTGCCGTTTAGACTCCACCGACGTCAAAGATTCCTACACGCGGCGCTGCCTGACTGCGCCGTCTACATCTATGTGCGTGATGTCGGCGGCGTATCCCACGGAGGGACAGAATGTCCGTCTCACATGTGCAAGAGAGTAGCAGATCGCGAGCAGCCTATCCACCCCTCCTCTCCTCTCCTCTCCTCCTGCACCGCAGAGTTTGAAGTTGGAAAGTCTGATGTATCCACAAAACTGGCCCTGCTCCCCAGATGCAGCGTAGAAGTCATATTTAGCGCATATACTGTACCCGTATACACGGCGTCAGTGCCACCGACATTCACATGCGTGCCTAAGTGAGACTGCAGAAAACAAGCTGGTGAGCTGAAGGCAAAATCAGTCGACGAGATCAGGACGGACATTAAATCCGATCTGGCGCTAGGTAACTTCGGAACCTTGCTGTTGGGAGGTCGACGGGGGACACCCTTGAGAATCATTGTCCGTTTTCGGAAATAGGGGATGGAAAGAGTTGGCGTCGAAAGTGTATTGTACGATACCAAGTCCCTACTTTTCAGCCTCTTCACGATCTATGATGAGTGGAAGGAATACCTATGTCTAGACAGAGTACATACTATGGTACAGTAGCTTGCGCCTGTCCCTTGGGTCCCTAGGTTAGGTACCCTACCCTCCTGTTCGTACACGCTATCGAATAGCTACCTAGGTAGATGGTAGGTAGCTGGGTAGGTACCTCTAGTACTCCAGGTACGCTGTAGATAGTTGCTGAAAAGGGATGTGCCAGTGGGGGGTCCCCCCTAACCCCACAGCAACCCCAAAACCTTATCTTATTTTATTGGAGTGGTGGGTAGCAGCTGTTAGCGTTGGTCCTAGCGCTGGTACCCAGCCTAACTCGATAATATCCCGATTTGCCGGCGGACCCCTTGAGGTTCTTTCTGTGCCTGTCAACTGTATCCCAACCATGCCTCGCGACTCTCGACTGTAACCACACATTACCCAGGATGTAGTTCTATCTACGTCAGTCGCCTTGAACGCTTTCCATAGACCCTGGGAGACGCTGATGATCCCTCATCGCCTGCCCGCTTCGTCGGAACCGAAAAGTGCCAGCATGGCGAAGCTTACAGCAGATGTCACCCTACCGCCCACCGTCTCCACTGCCTAGAAGCTTCAAGATCTCCTTGCCCACCAAGCACTACAGGGGCCTGAACTTCACGTCTCAACTATGAGATTATAGTGGTCCGAGGGCGAATAGTGAGCACTAGTTCATAATTCCGAACACCCGACAGTCGAGACGGGCCTCTACGCCGTCAACACCGATTCCGAGAGTCCTTGATCCAAAGCTTCACGGGCCCAGCCCTTTGCCCCTTGCACTGCGAACTTTTCCTGTGTCCTGAGGACTGGGCTGGATCTGCGGGGATTTGATCCTGTAAGCAACTGGGCAAGGCAGAAAAGTACCTACGGAACAGCAAGCGAACGAGCATGCACGTCTTCTGCACATGCGCGCCAGGGCGCTAGGGGGCCCTGTTCGAACCTTACCAATGGTTCCAGGGGAGAAGGGCTCTACGAATTTGGCGCTTCCCGAGTCCCCGATATGGCCTGTTACCGTCACCGCTGTAGGCAGTAGGTTATGGTTTTCCACGGAACCGGCTATGCCTAGCCTTTGCACCAGCCTTTGCAGGCCAGTTCTAGCCTTCAAGACCCGGTGCGTCTCAAGCTTTGAAGTGTGGCTCCCACAGACAATGCCTCTATCACGCAATATGAGATCATCCAGCTACCTTGCCTATGTGCAACGTTGCTGTTATGCTGTCTCAGACTTCCCCACGATTCTCTGAGTCAACTGCCACTCTATCAAGTCTCAGGAGGTCTAGCCTCTCTAGCTGTTACTCATCTCCCCAGACTATCCCAAAGAAGTTCATATGCGCTTGGAAATGGGGAGCAATGCTTCATAACGAAGGACGACGACCTCTGCCTCTTACGCTTCTACATGCAGTACTGAATCGATATTTCACTATCATTCTTTTATCATCATCAGGCCCGCTACCTGAGGGGTGTTACCAACCCAGGGGCCTTAGCCCAGAATGAGCACGTCTTTCTGCATCTCTGATTCATCTACTGCATATGGGGCTACACGCATTCGGCTGATCATATGCATCATTTCCAGCCTCACGTCGATGATGAACCCGGCTTTCTTCCACCATAAAAAGGACTACGCGCTCACAGCGTTAGCGTCAATAATTACTTGCAGAATAAAGTCGGGCCGATCATCGTCCCCGCAGCCTCTTCCGTCGAGAGTAGTCTGGGTCGTACAATCGTACGGTAATTCTTGTACTCATTAGCAGCAGGATTGCTAAAGCTCTTGGGGGGTATTACGCTCGTCGAAGCTGTCGTTATATCCTATCGATGACAGTTTGGCGGCATCGAGACCGACTTCTTCTCGGAATCCACGGCAAGCTATGATACGACAAACGGCTACGACTTATCACTGACCCTGTATTGCGGACCACGTCTAAATATAGCTGATTAGCAATGATATTACACACCTACCCGTGCGTAAGGCCATACCAACAGCTGATCAGTACCTTCGCCCAGCCCTATAGGATGACTCATTATTCTCAGACACCTCTCATAATGACTCGTCATCAACTACTTGCGCTACAGAAGCCAAGAAATATCTCACTCAACTGAGCAAGAATAGGTGAATCATCGAGTCTATCGGTACGTCTTGTGATGCTTCTGTAATCACAGCATGGTGAGCCTATGAGAACATATCAAAGGACGTGGCGCTCAGTGCTTCGCGATATCATTGGTTCAGGCAATCTAGTGATATATGGATTGTATGGCCAGCATATGTATCTGGTCGTAACTCTTTGGGACACCTCCACGGAATAGATGCGAGGACTCGTTCTATGATGCTTACTGCAGTACGCTATAGTATGGCTATTTGATATTCACCATGAGTTCCAATCTGATCTGGCTAAATAATCAGATCTGGTCCAATAATCAATGAAACCCAGACGCCACCAGTGAGGGTGGTAATGGTGGCTTCGTTAGACCCTAAACTCACCCACGTTGGTCCGTTCAGCCCTTCGGCGAATGTACTGACAACCGGTGAAGCTATTTACATGGCCAATAACGTTCAGTGTGGTGTTATCAGCGTACCATACTGGAGCTCACCGACCCAATCCCTGACAGTATCACCCCTCGTCGTCTTCACCGAGAAGCTTACACACATACAAGACATTCAATAAGAAGCAAAGTACCTCCAGCTAATTAGACAGCAATGGAAGACCAAATCGCCGCCTCCCCTGCTGAACCGCTTTCCGTTCACTCCCGGGTGTTATCACACTCTCACAGGATAAGCAGAAATCCAGCTACAGGCGAGTGAGAGGTTCGCATGGCGCCACTGTCGTGATAAGAGATCGGTACCAGCATAAGCGCGCCGGGGGTGGCTTGCGAGGCAGAGGCATACCGTCAGCTTCCTGTCTGCGATACAGTCAGTCAAATGGGGGAATAGACCGGCTATTTGGACCTGAGGCCCTCAAGCGCGAGCGAACTTCGCATGCGTCGGCTACGCCTCCTGAGTTTATAACGCGCCGGGCGCGACTCGGCATTTGCTAGCGGCCGTGGTAAAGGTAGGCGCGGCACCAACGGCGAGGCTCAAAAGGTCGGCTCGTCGGCTCGCGGGAGGGCGCTTCTACGTAGCGTTGCCAAAATCCTCCCAGCCTACAGTCACACGTGGGCTAGACCATTGCGCGTGGAAACACAGCCCCTCTATCTTGCATGGAGGTGCCGGTCCTCTTTCGAATTACTGTCTTCCTTCTGCGCCCCGCTCTCTCGACGTCTACCGACTGCGCAGTATGCTTCTCATCTCGCATGAACCTCCTGTCATGATCCCCCTACGTATGCACATATGTACATACACACATACATGCATACATACGTATCTGCGGCGGTGAGGTCAAATCCTAACCCGGCTTCAGCCCATGTACGCATGGAGGTAAGTACATGCAATAGGTATGTGTGTATGTATATATATGGCTGGCAGCTTACTCACTACCCGCCAAGAAAAGCCTCCCCCTTATCGCGAAACCCCCGCGGCCGCGTATATGGCTGTGATGGATGTCTTGGCGGCGCAAATATCCCAATATCGCCGGCTGCCTCTGGAACTATTCGATATCGAACCAACCCACGCTCCTGCGCCATCGTCCCATCTATCCACCTGTCCAACAACACCTCCATCACTAGCTTCAGGGCGCACGAGCAAAACAGTAGACAGGTCACGCGGTACCTAGTACGTACGTGATGGGGATGATGATGGTGATGATGAGGGACGCGAGAGGAAGAGGGCTCTCCTGACCCCCACACACACTGCTAAATTGCTATCGGCGGCTTATGTGCATACTGCGTCTGCGCCTGAAGGGTTGGGTTCCGCGTAGCCGGCTTTTTACGCAGGCAAGGTCACAGTTAGATGCTGCGATTCGCCGGATAGCCTCACACCGTCTCGACTGGCGAATCAGCGGCCCCTGGCTGATCGAAGGGAGCCGATTGCTTGACGTGATAAGCGCGGTGTGTAGGTACGGTAGCTTGGGGGTGGGTACCCATCCGTCTGACGTCTGACATCCCTCTGTCTGGCTGCCTGCGTGTCTGAGAGTGAGTGATAAGATTGAGAACGTGCTGTGATGCAGTGTAGTGTGCTATAGGTCGAGAACTCGACGAAGAGGAGCGCGCATGAAACTACGCTAGCTGCTAACATGCATGCAATATGCATGACATAAGGCAGGACGACGCGTAAGGGCACATGGCGGTATTGATTACATGCGGAAACGGGGAGGAGTGACAGCTCGGCTGACCTACATACATGTTAATCATGAGCTTCTCATAGGTGGATCTTCTGCCGCTCACCAGCTATGCGTACAACTGGATAGAGAGGTAGGTAGGTGGAAGCGCCGACAGTGTAGCCCAAGCTTAACATCAGTCTAGCATAGTTATGCTCTCCACGTGATTATATCCTTTGCTACTGTGAGACTAGCCACCCTTGCCTTGGCTTTGCAACTTGCTGCAGCATTCAATGAGAGGCATGAGGCGGCGGAGGGGAAGAAGAAGGAGGAATTTGGCAATGCTCATGGTATATGTGCTACATGATAATAACAAGGACACTATTACTGATGACGAATGACGATGGAAATAATACAACTGCACCTCAGCCTCCCCTTTTCTTCTTTCTCTCGCCACGCCACTACATCCGTTCAAGCATCGGAATTGGGTCAAGATGTTGTTGACGGCGCTTATGTTGGACCTACGGCCTTGGCTAAACGCATCGAATCTTGAAACAACCCTGACGGCTACCTGATTAGCTAACTGTCCTTCAACAATCGTGACGCCTAGTGGAATGTGCTCTAATCACGTTTTCTATCTCTCTATCTATGAAATATAATTCCTTCTATACCAAGCAGCCAAGCAATGGGAATTATGGCGGCACCGGCGTTAGACTCCACCACCAGAGGCGCGGATGACCTGGCCTAGAAGATGTGGATAAGATGTCAGTATTACGCTCATCGGGATCGAGGAGAACGGATATGATAAGGAAAAGGGGAAGAAAATGCAGAGCTGCTGCTGACTGACCGTTGATCCATTCGCCCTCCTCGCTGATGAGGCAGTAGACGACCTTGCCAATATCGGCGGGCTCGCCGACGCGGTCGAGAGGGCACATCTTGCGAAGACCCTCCTTGATCGTGTCGATGGGCATGCCCTTATAGCCGCCCGGCACGTAGTGCCAGCTGTTCTCGTCGAACATGTCGGTCTGGACTGCAGGCGCCACGACAAGCGTTAGCAATCTCTTCTCTTTCTGTCCAACTAAGTAAAGGCGCGGTATGTATCGGGCATCCCAAGAAGTTTCTCTGGGGCTTTTAACGCCCTTCCCCAAGTACATGCCCTGATAGGGGTAAGGGGGAGGAGGCTGTTGCCCCTGAAAACAGCACAGAAAAGGGGTAAAAGTCGAGCTCGGGAATCTACTCACTGCCTCCGGGCGCGATGGCGTTGCACGTGATGCGCCTGCGGCCGCAGTCGACGGCGAAGGCGCGGGCGAAGCCCTCGACGGCGGCCTTGGAGCCGGCGTAGAGGGCGTGGTTGGGGACGCCGGCCATCTGGGCGGCGATGGAGGAGGTGAGGACGATGCGGCCGCCCTCGCGGCAGTGGCGCAGGGCCTGCTGGGCGACGAAGAACTGGCCGCGGCAGTTGAGGCCGAAGACCTGGTCGAAGAGCGCCGGGGTCACCTCGGCCTCGTCGCACCAGACCTCCATCCCCGAGTTGGACACGACGTAGTCGAGGTGGCCGAAGTGCGCCACCGCCCGCTCGAACAGCGCCGCCACCTCGGCGGGGCGCGACACGTCCGCCTGCAGCGCCACCGCCTTGGAACCCAGCCGCCCCAGCTCGGACACCACGCCGTCCGCCGCCCCCGAGCTGCGCGCGTAGTTCACCACCACCGACGCCCCGCGCCGCCCGAGCTCGAGCGCGATGCCCCGCCCGATGCCCCGCCCCGAGCCCGTGATCAGCGCCACCTTGCCGGCCAGCGGCCTGGCCTGGTTGCTGCTGCTGCTGCCCCTCGGCTGCTGCTGCGCGGCGGCGGCGGCGGAGGCGCTAGGCACGTGGTCAGAGGTGGCGGATGGAGCCATGCTTTCTTTGCTGACACGGTTGTAAGATTATAGTAAGTGGTCTAGGGATAAACAAAAAGGAGTGTCAAGGGTATCAGTTCTTACTCCGCGCCGGAATTGAAGAACGTGAATATGGAAGTTTGATGATATTGGTGAGTGATGGAAGCTGGAAAGGCCAGACTGAAGCCCCAAGTCTCTCTGTCTGCTCTCCGCTCTCTTATAGCGATCCGAACTTCGTGGAGCTCCGAAGTTTCGAAGGGGTCGACTTGGGGTAAAGTTACACTGAGTTGGGACGGACTGCTTCACAATCAGGACGGACTGTCGGGACTACGGACAACACATTCCTTGGAGGACAGGGCGTTACCCAGGAGAAGCAAACCTGCCACGCTTGTGTCTTTGGCCGACCGAGGATAGTTCCTCTTGCACGACGGACGGACGTCCTTGAATTTCGTGACGGAACACGAAACTGCTGGACTGCGCCCATGTGTGTCCGACTCGCGACACTGGTGCTGCTAGCACAAGAGGCCGCTACGCCCGGCAAGGCTCTATCCTACTCTATCGCCAACTCCCTCCTCATTTAATGATCGCTCAATGCCCAATCCACGCCACTGGCAGTTTGCCTGCCAGAAACCTAGTTCCCAGACAAGTGATATGACGACGCAGAATTTTCCCTATACCTGAGCTTTCAAGATAGGCAAAACTAGTTATCGACACTATCTCGGCAAGATAATGTATCATATCAGGGGGTGCGTCGTGCACTGTCCCACCCCATCGGACTTCCGGGAATAAAAAAAGGTTTTGCGAATGTACTTGGTATGACCTCGACCTAGCCCATATCAACAAGAAGACCAAGATAATTTAGCAAAGATTCCGAAGTCGTTGTTGATGCATGAGGTTGGGGAAGAGGAAGACGCGTATATGTGGAGGAGTAGTTTAAGGGGGAGAGGTCACCGTCACCCGAGTGTCTACCGACTTGGGGGTTAGTGGACAACTGACGTGAAGCATTACCCCCATATTCTCTCCGCATTCGTCGTAGAAAATGTGAAAAAAGAACTCGCTGGTATAATCTATTGAAACGTGAGTTCAGTGGGATGTATTCCCATAAGGCCCGTGTCTTTCTAACAAGCGAGTAGGTCCTGTGCCGCGATGCCCCCAACCCCTTCCCAAGCTGTTGGACGGTATTGTGTTGATGATACAGCCTCGAGACATTCTGTATAGCGGCATAGATCAACCGGTAGGTAGAACCCGTGATGTGAAAAAATCGTGCTATGAACCTATCAGCCGGCGCGTATTACCAAAGCGAGCTCCTCCCCAAGCGCCGACACGATCATCGGTGCGCGAACGAGGCTGGGTGGGTTATGTGTTACCGCCAGCTGCAAATATATGTATGCACGACACACTCGGTGCTTCGCATCATGTCACCAAATAACAGACGAACCCGAGAGGCGTCCAACGGCCCGCGAGAGCAGTGCCAGCTCCTTGGGTACTACCCGAGCGAAATTGGAACCCTCGCAGGTAGGTAACCGCGAGGCGTGCTGCGCTGTAGACGCGCATGATGCGACTATAACATTACATTGCACCAACAACCGGACCCAAGGCCAAGGTTCAGGCTTCCCACGAATCCTCCTCTCCTCCCTAACCGAGACCCCGGGTAGCAACCCCGCGATTCATGGATTCCCGTGGATGCTGCAGGGCCAGCTTGCCGATGGTCCCCTTGGTGGTTATTTATAGCTACTTACATAACTCACGTACTACAACTGGGTATGTGTGTTTGAGTCTTCGTTCTTGCGCCGATCTTTATATATGATATAAACATGGACACAGTACGGGTGGTCCAGTGAGAGTAGCGCTCGCGAATCGGGGAATAAACCCGTCCAACTGTGTCTTATTCCCCTGAGTGAGATCTGTTTAAGCTCGTAGCCGCATTAAACCCCATAAAGGCCAGAGTGCCAACAGCCCACCATACTTACTGGCGAAAACACGCCCATTAGAAATCAAGGTTAGCCCCCCCCTGTCCCTACTAGCTCTGCATTAGCGGACAATGGAGCGTTGCTTGATCAGCGCCCTCGCGCGGGCTGTCTCCAGGATCACCCCCTCGACGACGTCCAATGAGCCCACCGCATTCAGCTTTCGAACGGGGGATGGGGAGGTACCATCATTGTAACCCGAACCAACCCCCGGTGCCTGTCATATTTTGGGGCTGGACCAGAGAACCGTTATGAGCGATAATACGACAGGTTAACTACCTGCATATGCTCCTCCATGCGTGTAAGGAAGAGAAGAAAAAGAGAAGGAAGTAAGAGCAAATAAGAGAAAAAAAAAAAGAAAAAAACAAGAAGACGAGTCCGCCAACGCGAACTTCGCCTTGCAATCCCTGGAGCCGGTCCATAAGCTGTGACTACTTATTAGGACGTACCTAGACGTACGCGGCACCTGTCATGTTACACGTTCATCGACACCATAGACAGCGCTGTGAAACAGAAGTACTGAATAGCGCACGGGGAACTCAGTGGCCTAACCTAGAGGCTACCTAATAGAGGTTCCAAAGCCACGGGTGCCCCCCCCCCCCCAGGCAAGTATGTAGTTCTTCAAAACGAGACAGGAGAATGCTACGTAGCACAGCAGCCGACACTCGCATGAACTCAGAACTGACTGGGCGGTCGGCTACCGCGTCTGACGACAGCCACATCAGAATGCGGCTTACTTTACCCACTTCGATTTTTCTTTCTAGATAAGAAGATAAAGAGCAAGGAGGAGGAGAAGAAGGAGAAGAAGAAGAAGAAGCAAAAGGAATTCGCTGCGGTAAGCGGGGTGGGATGCTTAACCCAAGGAGGGGGGATGAACCCGCCAGTCGGGTAGGGCGGATGAGCCATCCACTACACTACACTGGACTACACTACACTACCTACCTGCCCACCTACCTACTTACATACCCACCACAGTAGGCTACCACTCCCAGGTAGTTTTCTCGATCTTGGTCATCTTGATAAGATCCTTTCTTACCATGTGATACTAAATTCCCGAGGCCCAATCCGCGCGCGGAGCTTGCGTAAACCGGGGCTGAGGTCAGCAGCGCATGGACGCAGGACGAGACCAACCCTAACCTTCCCAAGGTAGAAGAAGACGGTGATGGTGATGGTGATGGTGATGGTCATCCATGATAAGGTAAGAAGGTACGACGAGTGAATCCTTCCATGGCTGACCATACATACATATGTACTATGTATACGCGTACGTGCAAAATGGATGCCCAAGCAGCACAGCCACCTTGGCAGGATGGGTATGAACTTATGCGGTGGCGGGAGGAGGCGGAAGTGGCCGGAGTGGAGGGGGGGGGNGGGGGGGTCGCCAACGCTTATGACGATGTGGCTTCTTATTTGCAGTGCATTCGTGTGTATGTTATGTAAGTATGTACCAACATTTTTTAGTTGGCTCGTACTGTACTTGCACTGGCCGTGTCGGAGTTAATGCTTCTACTTTCTTTCTTTCTTTCTTTCGGGCTTTGTCCCGTCGCGTCTAGATTCGCTCCGAGTTCTTGCGGGCAGGTGAACGATACCCGGAATCCGGCCTTTTTTCTCCTTGTGCTGGAACCTGAGAACATGTTCGTGATTCTCTATCCATGGAAACTCTGAAAACAAGAATGTATAACTATTAATGTTTCGCATCTCTGTCTCTGTATTACATCATGTACGGCTGAATGGTGGGCCCGCTCGTAGCCTGGCGAAAAGTCTAGGCCCCTGACGTATTCCCTGCAAAGAAGTGGGAGGAAAGCCACATCTCCCGCCCTCACGATCTTGTTATCTCTTTCTGTCTTTTTTCTTTCTTTCTCTGTATTTCTCTCTTGGTGTGAATCATGTATCAAGGTTCTTCAAGGACAATACTGCGACATAGTCGGCATCTGCGTGCCGTGTGGTCATCGAACTTGACCGACTATTGCCTCCCCAGGAGAAATCTCTCTACATGTAGTCATCAACGCCTTGTATTCCCAGTAACACCGCAGCACCGTAAAAGCTCCGTGGAATAAGTTAGCCACCTGTTTTATTTTTTATAACGCCTCGTTGTGGCGTCTCTCCCGTGTAATGGTGTAGAAGTGTAACATGACCCTCGGGTGGTACGAGCTAGTCGACGTGAGAGGGGACGTGTTGGCAGCTCGTTATAGTTAAAAGTAAATGTAGCCAACGACGACCCGTTGGGAGTAATAATAAGAATATGGATAACGAAAAGAATTTTGAATATGGATCTGTCTCAGTCTCAGCAAGCGACTGGGCTCCATACTTCTTCTAGATGGCTGGCGGGGCAAGCCCGTCAACGCTCCAGTTGTTGCCCAGCGTCACCAGCTTCCGCTTGACACCGTCGCCCAGGCGCGTACTGAGGCCCTCCTCGATCGATTTGATGGCGTAGTCGAGGACTTCATGTGGCTTCTCGAGGCTCGCGTTGGTGCCGTTCCGCTGCGTCAGGATGGGTACGCCGTCGCTATTCCACAGGTAGGCGAACACAACGGGGTCCTCCGGCGTCACCTGGTCGATGGGCACGGGGCTTCCCGCTTCTTCGCGCTTCTGGAAGTTAGGGTCCATCCTCGAGATGCTGTCCGTCCACAGGATGAGCGTCGCACGGTACAGCGCCACGCTCCACCAGCTCGGTCGACGGTCGATGGACATCGATCTCAGCAGCCGATACACCTGTCCGCAGTGGAAGATGGACTCCTCGCGCTGGTAGATGCAGCGCTTGTGGCGGAGTGAGAGCTCCCAATACGAACCGTCGAATCCTTCACGCCGGGCCAGCCGCTCGATTTCTGGGAAATTGGTCACGGCGTTCAGCGAGATGAGGTGATACAGGACCAGATTTGTTTTGCTAATCGGGCAGGCGGGGTTCGCTTTGTAGTAGATGTTGCTCAGTTCGTACCACTTCTGGAGCAACGCCTGGACCTCCTCGAGTCGCAGCAGAGTCGAGGCTTTCGTGACCGTCCTGGAGGCTGGGCGTCGCGCGCTCAGGACGTCGGAGAAGCAGGCAAGCATTTGTCGGAGATGGCATAAGAGCGACTGAAGCGGATGTAGGAGTAGCCGGAGCTGGTGGGGCGTCAGGCTGGCTTGCCTTCTAGATATGTTATCATGGAGAAAATCCTGGAACAGATCATAGAGTGACGGTGTAAGTGACGGGGTGGTAAGTAGCTGCGGATTGACGTTGGCCGTGCAGCCGTAAATGGACTGCATGGCAGCCATCCATTGATCAGCGTTGGCTGACATCCATAACAACTCCGGCCCGGGTAGAGGGGCGCAGAGTTCGCTGATAGAAAGCATAGGCGCAGAGTCGTGGAACAGGCTGAGCTCTTGGTCAACCATAACCCAGTTATACACTAGCCTGTCAGGAAGTCAGCGTGGTGCTCGTGTGTATGCTATACGCCATGGTACCGGTGTGCGGCACGTCATACCTGTTTTGCGTTTCGCGATGCAACCACGAACGCCATTGAAGCTCCGAGTTGGCTGCACTGTTAAATGGAGGAATCATCGAGGGCTGAGACTCGAGCATCCCGGAATGCTTCAGCATCTGTGTAGTTTATCTTGTTAGAGCGTCGCTTCGTGAGCGGTAGACCGTTGTGTTCTCACCGATAGATACATCCCTCGCTGTCCCATTGATATGTCCATGAGCCACTTGTCACCGCTCCAAGAACCCAGCAGCGTGAAAAGTAAAGCGCATCGAAGCGCAGTGGAGTCGGCGCACATCTCGATGTCCTTTTCGATAATATCGAACAGTGAGATGCGGCAAGTCTCAATGAGGCCTGCCGAGAGCGCCCGCGCTTCTGCCGTGGGAATTGCGGAGGCGCCCTGAGCGATCATGAGTAGAACGAGAAGCGCCGCCGCCTGGTTGTGCTGAAGCATCTCATTGGGATCAACGCAGCCGGCTGACACCAATGAGTAAAAGAACGAGAGGTTTCGGACATAACTTCTTAGGAAGTACTCCAAAATCTTCGAAGGGGGGAGGACCAGGAAGGTGAGCAGTCGGGGGCTGGCGTATTTCTTGTTATGACTGTGGACTCCTCCTCGGTGAATCTCGAGGGCCTTGTGCAAGAAGGTTTGTGTGATCGCGAGCAGCTTGTCGCGGGTACGAGATGTCAAAGGGATGACTGAAGCTAGGTCGGCTGCATCCCAGTCGACTTGCTCCAGATACTGCTCGAGAGTGTTCCAAGTCCCCTCATGCTTCGACTTCTGCTCTAGGCATTCTAGATGGACTATCGCCGTCCGCGGACATGTACCGGAGTAAACTGGCGGATTACACCGTGCAAGCGGCCAAGCGGCCTCAGCAGCAATGACAACTTCGAATTCGGGAATCATAGACTCGGCCGAGGTATTTAGAGTCATGTCCACCGGCTTGATCGTGGGGTCGAATTCCCCATGAGACATTATGCTCGTACTTCTTGTGTGGATCGATCCTCTTGATGAGCTCATGTGTTCCGAGTTAGATGAGATGTCGCTAAGATCTGTAAAGGCAGATATGGGTATGTCGTTTTGAGCTAGAGGCATACTGTTCGGATACATGTCGAGCTCTAACGGATATTCAGACCAGACCAGCATGTCTTGGTAGTTCGGTTCCTGTGGTATAAAGTCGTTGTTGAGATGGAGTATCTCATCTATTCCTTCTACCCTGGGATGTGGCGAGGGCAGGTCATCAGAGCCCATATGCGAATTTGCTGGCGAGTTCTTCTTAGGCGGATTCTCGTGCTGTTGTATTCGCGGGTCGATGGTCATACTGTTGTCGGGAGACATGGACATTTTGATTGGCGGATCCTGCTTGACTGGATTTTGATCAATATCCATGAACGCGGGATTGACCGTTGCAGTCGGGGTTGGTGATTCCTGGGGAGGCGGTAAAGTGACTTGGCTGTGATTGCTCATGGCGGCATTCGCTTGCGCAGCTCTTAGAGCGGCCTTCGAGGAGCGCCGCGCAAAACGTGCGGTGCACTCCAGATTCTTATCCGCACAGCGCGCACACGGAACTCTCTTGTCGCATCCCGTCTTCGCCTGGGCGCAGTTCAGGCAGGCGATGGGAGTCCGTCCTGCCACGGTGGGGACCCCTCCTGGAAGTGGCTCCATAGGATCTCGTGCCTCGTGATATGTCGAATGATGCCTCTGCAGCAGATCCCTAAGGCGGGTTAACAAACGTTGGGTAAACTCATACTGAAGACCTGAATTGGTATACGAACCTTCGAGCGAAGGAGAGCTGACAGGCGCTGCATCGGTGTGGTTTTACGTTGGTGTCTAGAACATCCAGTGTCAACAGCCCCTTGCAGCTCGTTGAGTTGGCAAATCATGACTCACGGCTGGGTATGTGTCTCTCTAAATGCTCCTTGCGCGTAAAACTCTTTCCACAATACGCACAAAACACCATTTTGCAGCTTGGTCAAGAGCGAGACCGCCTTATGTCCGTAGCTGTTGTGTTTATACCAAAGCTACCATGAGTTTACAGTGGGATTCCGCCGGGCCGCCAGGAAGGGTATTCGGCGATTAAACTGTAACTAGAAAGGAGCAAAGGCAGGAGCAACTTCTATCGGGAGACAAGAAACAGGTCTAAGGCACGACGCAGAAAAAAAGCCTTGACTGCCAGATACGTTGTTGGAGGAAAGTGACGATGGATCGGACTGGGACAGGTCGGGAGCGAGTGAAATCCAGCAGGACAGGATAGGCCGCTGGCAGCGCATGTATGCAGGAACTTCAACAAATATACGAGTGGTAGAGGTATCCCGGATCGCAGCTTTCTAAATATGAAAAGCAGAAGGTTGTTCCATATCGGGACCGTCAGCAAGGTGAATGCACGAAAGCTGACCCATGTAAACGTGGACTAGGCGGTGCATCCTCTCAGCGCAGGGCCCTGCCGGGCTTGAAACTCGGCGAGGGTTGCATGTATGTACCGGTAACTAGGGGAGGCATCTCAGACATGGGGGTTGCGGTCAACAACTTTCCCGGCCTTAGTCTAGTGTTGATAGTTCAGCCGCCACTGGATACAGTTGAGGACGTACACACGGCCCAGAGATTGGAACCCCTGTCCTTGGGACGGCGGGGCGCCATAACGACGAGGTGGCTGAATATGCACGAGCAGACCACACGGGTATCATTCAGGAGTAGCAGCAAGTCTGTAGTGGAAGACCTCAACCTTGAAGCGTTGACGCTAATGCGTAGGTGGAACGAGGGCATGAGCTTTCCTGGGGGGGCATTGGGAACTCTGCTTGCACATGATGATTTAGATTAACCCAATCTTTTACCAGTAAGGCGGGAACGGCCACGATGGCCTAGGGAATGGTGAGACAAGCACTGGCGATATTAAGACTACGTTCTGCGGCACTGGCCAAAGTTTCGACTGGACCGAGTCCCAGGGACCATCAGAGAGCATGAGGTAGCGAACCAACGACGGCTCGCGCAGTTGGTACGATGAACAGCGGCGAAGGCAATGTACTCGAGGGCTTCCAATTCAAGGTCCAGTCGTTTTCGCCACGTTCGAGGGTCTGTCCAAGCCCCCTGACACACAAGTCGCACTGCTGAGATGAAGCTCTGATGGCGGGGAGAGGATTCCGCCAGTGTCAGGCCAATTAAGCTGTCACCGGGGTAGGTAGACGAGTCAGCGCCCATGTAGTCCTGGGTACGACGCCATAGTTTGGACCGTTCGAGGCTTGACGGTTTCGAGCAACGAGGGCTCAAAGAGGGCTGGTAGTGGTCGAGGTGGCCGATAGGGCGTTATTTTCCCTTTGCTGCTGCTGGAGTGGTGGGATGGTGTGAGATTCAAACTCGTGCTGCATGGTTTCTTCTGCCGAGACGTGCAGCAACTGATCTGCGAGTCGAGGGCCGAGGCATCCAAAAACCCCAGGGGGATAGCTGCAGCCACCAATCAGATGCACTGGGCGCAGGGTGGCCCATGCGAGTTTTCTTTCTTTTTCTTTTTCTTTTCCTTTTCTTTTTTCTTTCTTTTTCCTCTATCTGCTTTGTAAATTGTTCTGTTTTCAATTCTATTTATTCTATTCCAGTAAGACGGGCCGTCCTGAGTGGGCGGTACGGTACGGTACCTAGGTACACGTATAACGAAGATGCTCGTCAGGTGCTTATTGAAATGCACGTAATAATTATTGGCATTATCACGCACGTCGAATCAGCGCCTCAACAATTGCAGAATGAAGAATAGACAGACAGAGAGGGAGGAGGCGGAAATCTACCTACTGCAGGTCATATCAGATGAGAAGTGATCGTATAGCCAACTAACTGCGTCCGCGCCAGTCTCTTGCATCAAACCCTCGAGATGCAGGTTAGATGAGGATGTGGCTAGTAAAATGACTTGATCTCGATCGAGTCTCAAACATCGCCAACGACCTACACAGTACCTAGATTATGAGGATGGCAGACAATAGTTTGACCTTATTGTAAGGGGTCGGCCAATCATATCAAGTCGCCCCTGAGAACCCAGCGACGTGTGCAGCTCCCACACGCCTACGCGCTTCCATATACCAATAAGTAGGTACGGGCCTGTAAAGCACGGGTTTCTCGCTTGTGAGTCGTCTCCTGGCGTTCATGTCGACCGGTTGACAGCCCGTTTTGATTGATAGGCGCCTCCAACCGCTCCCTATGATTTGTTGCATCTGTTGCATCTTTATGAGACCATCCTATGTTAGCTCCATCACTGTTCGAGACTAGAGACTAAAGCGCCTGGAGGCTTGGTGGCTTAAGCAACATCGACCCCTGATCCTGAGCCTGATCCGTACGGTGGTGGCTACGGGCAGGGTTCCCAGTAACGGTTTGATGGAGGCTGTCTGTCTGGCTGTGGGAGCGAGGAGCGTGGTAGTGATGTTCAGGGGGTGGTGACAATTGGGTGTTCGTCACCTCTGTATACCCTATCGGGAATTTAAAAGTGTCGAATGTTCGAATGGTATGGACCCGACTTGGGTAGATAGGCGACCCAGCCAGCCGGGTCGCCTGAGACAGCATGCCCAAAGAGGAAACTAACTACATCCATGCTTAATCAGGACTAACAGTTCATGGTTTTCTACTAGGCAGGAATTAATGAATAAATAAATAAATAAATAAATAAGGAGAGAGAGGAAAGAAAAACGCACATAAAATATCGTCTGCCCTCCGTCACAGCTATTGGTTGCTGCACTTGGTCATTTGAAGTGCCATGGGAAGCTATTGTTTCTGCTGTATGAAACTCTCGACGAATCCCAGCAGCGGGGTTAGAGTTGCATACAGCGTCGAACACGAAAGTCAGTGCCCTTACCTGAGAGTATTGCTGGTACACTCAAAAAGAAAGCATACCTACATATTACATACCACACACACACATACACCACACGCGGTAAGGCTAATGTGAAAGTGATCGCCGTAAGGCCAACCTTCGGCTGCTGCTTGGGTTCCAGTCTGCCAGTTTAGACTTCTTTCCTCAGTCTCACCCCAGTTTCGGTTATTGGCGCCAGCGCGCTCTCCTCGCCACTAGCATTTCGTGGAATTAGGATGGTTGTCGGCTTTTGTCTCTCTACCTTTGCCGCCGTGTAGGTAGGGGTCCCTGCGCCTGGGCGGCAGGCTAAGCACGTCATTTGCTTACCTGTCTACTGCGTACAGTTCTGTATGGTCGCGAGACTTACAAATCACGGAAACCCATGACTAAGATGGCTTGTGCGACGCGTACGCCTTGATTGTTCACGGCCTTGCAAGTCAGCAATCTCACACGCCCTCCGACGCGAAAAACTATACGTGAGTCGTCGGTGTCATATTGTTTCCATGAATAGACAGTACCGGAACCTACGGGCCACGAGGAAGAGACCAGGCCAGCAACCGTGTCGCTTGGAGTTCTACTCGTTGTTTGGCGTCGGTTCTTACCGAGTTCTCTAGGTTGTGTGGTCAAGGCGAGGGAGTATACTGCCTATACTTGGTGATAGTCTCATCAGCCAATCGGCATCCTAGTCTTCTGCACGGCATAGCTTGCGCGTTGCTTTACTTCAGATATGGCTAGTGTTGCAGTACCCGGGAACCTTTTTTGCACTTGTCTCTTCCCATGAACACCGTTGTGCTGATCGAACGACGCTACGTACAAGGCAAGATGTACGGCAAGAAATGATGCCACTGCGGAATTCCAGAAGCCCCGAGCAGCGCCCGCCCTGCCGGTCGCTACAGATGAGAAGCCGGCATGCTTGACCGAGTCCCATCAGAGATGCGACTCTTCGTGCCAAGGTTCCCCAGGTCGGATAATGTGAACCGATGGCGTTCTGGCTCCAATATGCCCCCGCCCCGTTCTAGGCTGCGGTAGTCCAATGCGATAACTCCCGAACTCTTATTTCTCCGTCGTACAAGGCGGAAGCTGAGAGGTGCCAGCAGATTGGCGCTCAGGCTTCATACTGCGAGCGGAGTTTGCGCGGGTGTGGGATGCCCCATGAGCAAGCCCTCTCGACTGGCCGTCTTCCCTTCCTAACTCCTTCGATGGGCTTTCCGACCGAGAGGTAGGGTCTGGTGAGTACACTGTATGTCCCCGCCCTGCATGTCGGCGATCGTTTTGCCAGATACGATGTTGCCAGGGTGAATCTTTGGCAAGATGGTATACCAGCCGACCGAACCACGTCTTCTGCAGATGCAGTGTTACCTCATCCGATAATTCGCCTGCTGTCCCCTGTCTCTGTGAAATGGAAACTATTCACGAAAGCAAGTGAACTTGTCGGTCCCGAACTCGAAATCGTTACTAAACTGAAGCCCTCTGTCTTGTCATGCTTGTGCAGACTGATCGGGGGGTGTGCGGCTGGAGCGCGTGGGCTGATGAACCCCTTTCCCGTCCATCTGATGACGTATTGAACAAATATGGGGATGGCTGTATTTGACGATCAACATACGTTCGGTGGGGGGGAATCTTGGCATTTCTTGTTGCGAACTCCTTCTGGTTGCACAGTCCCAAGTCTGCTGTGCAGTGCGGCTGGCCGCTTTGATCATAATCATCGCATCGTATTTGCAGGCCTGTGTATCTTGGATCCTGATCAAGTGCATCACCAACCACTGGTTAGGTTTGCCTTGCAACCGGTCCTTCACTAGAGATCGTTTGATATAACGATGTTGTCTCAACGACCCTGAAGCTTCGATAGGTTACAAGTTCCGACACAGCAGCGTCCCAAGCGAAGGCTAGCCCTGCTTTCAGCCCAGTCCTTGAATGTGTCCTCAGCTGGTACAGTCTGCTAAGATCGGATAACGGCGGTCTCGAAATGCGTGGGTTCGCGTGGGATGGCGAGAGCCGCACCCAGGTGACGCGCAACAGGCTACAGGGCTGAAGGGTCTTTCGCCATGGCGGCCATGGCAATGCAACAAGAAGCTCGACACGATATAGCAAATATGATCGGTAATCTCACAGCAGGTTTCGGTGGGTTGAAAATCATCCCTCCTTTGTGTTGCGAAAAAGGTGTTCGGGGCGTTCGCGATATGTGTTTCGAGATATGCCCGCTTCAGCGACGTGCTTTTATTTCTTCGAGCACAAACTTGATATTTTCCTCGCTTGATAAGAAGATGGATTGAATTGTTAGATTGTCCCTAGTGGTTCTGGTCTCGTTCCAATCTTCGGACTTCAACGGACGACTCATGTCGGATCCCCAACTGCAGCCACGGCAGGAACCGAATATGCCCGTCACGGGGCGAAAGGGCCCCCATTAGGTTAGGTCCAGCTATTCTTTCTCCGAAGACCAATTTGAGGTCTTGAATTATCAAACAATCTCAAATCTATATCACTTGAATACGAACAGGAATCGGCACTCCTAAGGGCGATTGGAGGATTAACTTCTGTCATCTCTTCTAGGCGGTACTTGATATACTAGCCGCAACGGGATCCTCGGGAAAAAAGGAAATGGCCGGCCCGAAGATACTGGCTACCCGTATGTGGCCTGAAGAATAATCCTCTCTACAGGCCGCTCGACTAGTTAGCCAACTTCCCTATGAACTCGGTCATCGCTAGGATTTACCGAGCGAGGTCGATGAGAACATAGCCAATAGGTGATTCTGCCATGTACAAGATGAAGGATAAAGAAGCAGGATGATTGCGTATCATATACGTAAGCGACCCTTTGGATCATTGTCAAGCATCCTAGACTCCGAGGATAGTGATGTTACCCACTTAGTCATCAACACCAAGTCATGAGGTTTAACCAAGCTACACAGATCTAAGAAACATTTATAGCTTCGTCGGTGCTGATAATATCCGACCATAGGGGAAACGTGCCGACTCACCGATCGACCCATGGATAATGAGGTCTATGGGATGGCATTGGTCAGTAAGGCGGTTCCTTGGGCCTTTCGGTGGTCTCCCTTTGCGTTGCTTACTCTCCCAGATCATTCCAAAGGTCTACTTTACGGTTCATATGTCATCTCACCCGCATGCCGCGAATATGATGGCTCAAGTCCTGGATCCCAAAGACCCAACAGCTGTTAATTACCTCACCGATATAGGACGATACGGGTCTTACGAGAGCTCGGAAGTTGCATTCTGGACGCCCCGACCCATATCTGAGTCAGCCGAAGCCCCGGCGGTAAACAGGTGATCCCGGGGGTTCTGGAATTGGCGCCGAATGGAGTAATATGTCGTCTGTTAAGCTATGTGCTGGTCAACCTGGTCATTTTGATGAGTGTTCTTGGATAGTGTTTGCTCCTCCATGGCGCGGATACCAAAATAGGGTAAAGAACACGTCAAACTAGAAAAAGGGGACAAGCTTTCTGTCACATAAAGTATGACAGAACTAACCCCGCGTTCGAAGACTCATTTCGTGCCGTGGCCGTCCTTTTCATAGTTGAACAGTGACAATGTACGTAGGCGCAGACGTAGCAGTCTGAAACAACGGCACATGCCGTGTGCAGTACACGCCGGATGCTTGGGAAGCAGAATCAAGCCATTGCATGTGTATCCATCACCTTTACGTAGAGGAAGCTGCAAGAAGTGGCTGCACAGATTGCGTACATCACCGGTACTCGCAGGTCGTTGGCGCCGAGCATAGCCCATAGTCCAAGGCATGCCAGCCAAGGAAAGCCTATGTTCAGCTACGGATGGCTTCTCGGCATTGCAGCTTCCACATGAGGTGCCGAAGCAAGTATCCAGTTGTATGTGGCAAGAGAAATCTTACCAGTTCGAGCCATGGCGGTGTCATGAATGCGTTCCCGTCGGCACCGAGATGCCTGCTGAGACTACGCACTCCTCTCCTCTCCTATCCGTAGTTTGGCTACGCATATTGCGGCAAGCGGCAGGCGGCATGACTGCCGGTATTGTCCAACTGGTTTGCAATATGTCATCTGACAACGATGAGGCATAATTCGTGAGTCAAACCCTTCTCTATATCTGAGTGTGAATATCCTGTCGTTGAAACCCTTCATAAGTCTTGTTACCCCGTTCCCGAAGTCGAAGCATTTTCCCCTTACTCGAAACCCCTCGAAGAGAGCACCGAACAGAGGCGTAGTACAAGCCAGGGCCTCACACCCTTTCGTCCCGGACTCCGATGAAAGGCGTCACGATAACAGCTGCAAGGCCTTTGGGAGGGATGGCTTTTTGAGATCGACAATGCCGGGTGATAGGTTGGGACCGAAGACATGGGTTGAGGGGCGTCGGATAGAAAGAGTAAAGGGGACGGTTTACCTCCTTTGGATGGACGGAATCGGAATAAACATCGCCGTTGATGCTTATGAAACTTGGGCACAACACCCGCTTCGATGGGTCGTGGCGGGGGATGGTCGAGACGACGCAGCCACCGATATCCTGCGATATTCGACACCCGGGTTGCATATCGAGAAGAATGTGACAGAGCTGAGGCACTGATGCAGTTCGAATAATGGCTTGGAGATGCAGTGCACTCGCTACCAGGATATTTCCAAGAGTACCAGGAAGAAAGAGCATGTCTAGAAGGGTATGAGCATGGGGGTTAATAATGGGGAAGTGGTAAAATATTGACGGTCGTTTCATAATATGAATCGAGGCCATCCTAATGTCGACGGATCGTGATTCGGCACCTGCTGGATGGAGGAAGGAGGTGGATGGAGGAAGATGAGAACTGACATACCAGCCCACCGACTCCGACTACCCTACCCACATCAACAAAGAATCACTTGACAGATGCATCCAAGACTTGGATACTCGTATGAATAGGGGGCATGGTATCAGTGGCTATGGATATGTGGGAAAAGATGACCGGGCACGGTAGCCACTTCACAGTGTGTTATCATCATCTGACTCATAATACAGCGTCCGGAGTCTCAGATGAAGAACTCACAAGGACTTGGGTGATCTCCTGCTGGACACAGAACTTGAACCGACTCACATGAAGGACGAAAAATACTAAGGCGGAAGGGATATACCGATAGCAACCATGAATCAGGCCATCGCCCATCTTCGGTGTAATGGAAATGGTAGTCACTGGGTGGGTTAGAAAGAAAGGAGGGGATTCGCGTCTAGTTCCATTTCCGTATGAGCTGAGTCTTCCAATGTAGGGTCAGCGGACATATTGATTGACTAGCGTCTATTGCATGCCATATTACGAAATAAGAAGGCAACGATCAGAAGGACCATGCATTACTGACCTTCCGCCGGCTTAGCACGACAAACGAACAACCTTGCTACGACTCCGCCGCAAGCGCTTGCACATCTAAAACGAGGTGTTAGCCAAGAAGCCAAGGAGCCATGGAGACCTCAGCCATCAAACCGGACTATAGTTGATGATCAGATTGGGATACAACACGGTACACGTCCCAATCGCCGACAATGCCATTCCGCTGTCTCGTTGTGTCTGTATTCTTAGTCGTCTGCTCGGTACCGTCTGCGTTGATAATATTGCAACCATCGGTATCGAAGAGACCAACGCCACAGCCCCGGCGGCTCTCCCATGGATCATGCACCTGGTTTACAAGATTCCCGCCTAAAAATTCAAAGACTAGGTCTATTATCAGCTGATCACTGTTTTTACCTACCCCTATGGAACTATCATCGTCATACGTTGTATCGGCGCCGTCCCCGTGGAAGCCCGTCACATCGTCGTCCCTGCTATGAGTGGCGATGTTGGTCGAGAAATCATGTTAGTAATTATTACGACTCAAGGAAGCGTGGCAGAAGACATAGTAACGGGTCGCAATATCTGTAATTAACAATCCTAAACAGATGTGGAGTACCTCAGGAGGTGTATCTATGTATGGGGTAGCCGTGGATCAGAGTGTAGATGTATGTGTGTGCGTGGCCATGGCTACCTCTGAATACCTAAGGCGTGGGGTGTGGTGGATCCTTCCTCCCATAACGATAACTTTGCCTTTCTTCGTGGATGTGTACATGACAAGTCCCCGTGGCACATGACTTGTGGCCAGTATCTCTGTGCTGATGCACGCGCTGACGGCCTAAGTCATATCCAACTTGGAGTCCGGTGTACAGATTTCAACTGTAGCGCTGAACGTAGTTGTACCGGTAGGAACTGATCAAGTAGTATCGCTTGATGACGTGATTGGTGTAGTTGATGTTGTAGGGATCGGCTTATGGTGCTTCTACTTGATGATAGCCTTGTCGTGGTCGATGTGGTCGGCATGGCTGTTGATGGTATCTATGGTCTGAGTGTTGTTCGTTGATGATGAGCTTCCATACTTCGACACTGGATACTGAAGAGCTAATCACACTTTTGAAGACATACCCTGAAGTGCTTTTAGTGTGTCCAGTCAAGATTCTAGGCGTATATCGAACCGGGTGAACTTGACGAGCCAGTTATAGTCTAAGAATTTGTAGATTCTCCCGACGTTGTGCTCTTAAGAGGACGAGGATGATATCAAGAAGAGCATCGCTGAGTGTGGGTGTGCGGCTGGTCGCATTTATGGGTTGTCACTTGGTCAGATAGCAAAACATAAGATCTAAGCTGGTTTAATACAAGGTTACGTGGTTCATTCAAATGCAAGACTTCCTCATGAACACCATTTCAGACGTCCTAGCGAATATTACGAAGAGTAAGTAAAAACCTATCCATGCCTCTCTCTGCCATGTCTTCCAAATGCAAGCCCTCATACCTTAATGACATATAAACCATGCGGCCGTTATAAATCTAAATTCTCTAGCATTGATCTAGTGAAAAGAAAATCCCTGGTATCATCGTACTCCACATTATCCTCACCACCCGGCATTGGCCAACCTTCGTGCCCCGGCGTTGTACTTAAGCCTCGGATTCAGATGAACTTCAGCTAGGCCATCTAGGCACCAACCGTCTTCGTCCGCTTTTTATCCTTGCGGTGCAGTTCATGCACCTCTGCCCAGGCATCCTCGAATGCGGTAGGTAACTGCTTGAAATGCTGGTCTTTGAGGCCTAGTCGCCGTACAACTTGGAATGCACCTGTGCCGAGTGTCATAGTCTGACCCATGATGATCTTCTCGCTTACACCCTCGATACGGTCGCCTTTCATTCCTGCCGCGGCGTCGAACAAGTGGTCCGGTGTCTTCTCGAAGGAGGCGAGCTGCAAGACGCTGTCACGCATCTTGGATAGACCGAAACGAGTGATGCCGAGAATCTCGCCCTTATATGTCATTACATCGGCCAACAATTGCATATGTCGCGGGTCGATACCCATATCGCCCATGACGTCGGAGATCTCTTTGGCAATCGTAGTCCGGGCTGCTTCAATACCGAGTACGTCTCGGCACTCCAAGACACTGTTTGTGCGGCACTTGGTACCAACGACACCCTCTGTGTTCATGCATTGTCGTAGCCCATAGCCTTCGACCAGAACCTTATGAACGTAGATCGGACTATCGCCGGCTCCGCTAGAAGATTTCTCCTCTGCCTCGGTTTGAATGATGGCACGAGTAGCATCAGGGTATCCGGATATCGGGATAGATGGGAATGCACGCTTGAGGTGGCTTACTCGAGACAGCAAGTCGCTTGTGGCCTCCGCAATGGCTGCCTTGCTTCTTGGTGCTCGCTTAATATCCACCTCTGGCATTCTCACCGTGACCTCGATGGTGGCATCTTCCTCGAAGACACAGAGGTCGGTACCTTGTATCTTCAACTTCTTTTGCCTGGCGATTGCGTCCGCAATATCGCGGAGGCTGATGCCAAGGTGCATGCCTTCCAGGGTTTCAGTATTGATGTGGAGGGTAATGAACGTCCTGTGGGGCTGCCATTCATCGTCGATATATCGAAGGACATCCTCAATGTAGGTCTTCTCAATCCTAGCCCTGACCACGTGCGCGGCCTCGATTTGTCTGTTGTTCTCTAAGGGGCAACTGATAACAGGGGTACTGATCAGCTTGGAGGCGTTGATGATTTCTTTGATACGCGGTACACCTTGAGTAATACTCATTCCAGCGACACCCGCAAAATGGAATGTTTTCAGAGTCATCTGTGTTCCTGGCTCGCCGATAGACTGCGCGCCTACAGCCCCGACTGCATGGCCCGGCTCCACGTGTGCCTTAGAATATTTCTCCAAGCATAGTGCGATGAATTTCCGCAGTGTTTGTTCTGATACCTTGGCCACTCTTTCAGATGCAAGCCTTGGCAATTTTCCTCTTTCTCGTTTGTCAATCGTGGCCAACGAGCCTCTAGGTCGGGAAAGCAGTTCATCGAGGCCAGAAGCAGCCCGGAACTTAGCTAGCCTGGCTGCCAAATCCTTCACATGAGCTTCAATGGTGTCGAGGAAGCCTCGGCCACTCTCATGTTCGTCGATAGCGTAGTCGCTTTGGTCACGATAAGAAAGAGGTTCCCCATGTAGTAGACCTCGTCTCTGATACCGCTTGCGTTCCTTCCCGAGAATAGAGTCGCAGAGTTCTAGGATCTCGAAAGGCAGCAGTGCTTTGTCGGAATTCTTCCATGTGAGATTCTCGGCGTGAGACCAGGTCCGGCTGAAGTTGACTGGAACGGCTGAGCCTTCCATGTCCACCGGGTCTAGCTTGTCCGCACCGAACTGGAATTGCACCACACCGCCGCCGGAGGTCCTGACTGTGTCGTCGTATTGGGTAGAGAGGTCCTCTAACGATTTCATCAGACGGCGGGACATGTATCCGGTCTCTGCAGTCTTTACAGCTGTATCAACCAGACCTTCTCGGCCGGAAATGGCGTGGAACAAGAATTCAGTTGGAACAAGGCCAGTGTAGAAACTGTTTCGCACGAAACCCTTTGCGGGAGCCTGCCGAGTATTTTTATGGAAATGTGGGAGCGTTCGGTCTTGGAACCCATCAGCTACTCGCTGTCCTCCAATAATTTGTTGTCCGACCACAGCCACCATCTGAGCAACGTTGAGGTTTGAACCTTTGGACCCAGATGAAGCCATGACCCAGGGAGCGTTGTTCCGACTTAGATTCTTGATACAGTATTCTCCTGCCTGTTGCCGAACTTTACTTAGAGTGCCAGATATCTTGTTCTCCAACGTCTCTTCCATACTACACCCAGCAGCTTTCTGTAGCTTGTTGGTGTTGAACTGTTCAATAAACGCATCTGATTTCTCATATGCATCAAGAACAAGTGCCTGTTTATGCTCCGTGAGTGCAGGTGTAGGGAAGACATCACCAATACCGATTGAGAAGCCGCGGTTGGTTAGCGTTCGCGCACTGAGTTTCGCAAGTCGGTTCATGGCTGTGACAGCTGCATCGGGGCCAAAGTCTCTGAGAATAACATAGAATATAGAGTCCTTCTTGCCGGACCCGACTGTAGACTTGTCCATCCTGCCACACATTACTTCTGAATTTCGTACAACAAGCCAGCCGTCATTCGGACACATATCTGGCGCCCTTTTCTTGTGCCCAGGTTCTGGCTGATCTGGAGGCACGTACTCTCTGCATTTTGCATCGAGGTTCACCTTGACAGGTGATTTCTTGTTTGGCCGCATGAGCACGCTGAAAATTTGTTTTCCGGTCCAAAGCCGTTTGGGGGCGAGGATGGCCGGGGGTGGCAAGTCAAGCTGGATATCTCCATCCATCATGTGCATGACAAGGTAGGTAAAGGTTTTGCGGTCGAAGAAGTTGTCTTTACTACTAAGCAGGTACGAAGCTGTGATGAAATCCTGTGTTGCCGCGATGATAGGCTCTCCGTTCTTTGGTGTTGCCAGGTTATGCTTGACGCCCATGAGCGTCATGGCTTCGGCTCGGGCCTCCTCTGTCTGAGGGACGTGGAGATTCATCTCGTCGCCATCAAAATCAGCATTGTAAGGTCCACAGACACATTCATTGAGACGGAACGTCCTCCACGGTCGGATTTTGGCCAGATGGCTCATGATACTGAGCTTGTGAAGTGATGGCTGACGGTTGAAAAGAACAACGTCGCCATCTTCAAGATGACGTTCGACGACATCACCAAAGCGTAGTTCCTTGGCGATCGATTCCTTGTCACCGAATCTCAGAGAGACCTTGAAAGCCGGGTGCTCGCCATCTTGCTTCAAAACCGCCTGAGCTCCTGGCCATTCGTTGGGACCGTTCATGACACATTGCCTTAGCTTGGTAATATTATCTCGGTGGACTCTCTCCGGATATGTGAGGTTTTTGGCAACGAGTACCGGCACGGCAACCTGGTCGATTCCTAAATTTGGATCAGGTGAGATAACAGTACGACCTGAAAAGTCTACACGCTTTCCCGACAAGTTGCCACGGAATCGACCTTGTTTGCCTTTCAGGCGCTGACAGAAGCCCCTCATGGCCTTGGTGATACCGCTGTTCTGCAAGCCAGGAACGTCGCTGTTGACGTAGACAGCAATCTGAAGTTGCAGGAATTCCCACTGTTCCATGATAGTCTGAAGAGCTGTGCCCTTTTGTAGGGCCGCACGTATTAGGCCGCATGCGAAGACTATGTCCGACAGACGGGTCGTAAGGTCATCCTCATTACTTGCACCCTCCTGGGCAACCGAGGGCCGAATGCATACAGGTGGAGCAGGAAGATACTGCCATAAGAACATCTCGGGCCGCCCTTCAGACGGATTGATTCCGAGCAACTCGCAATCGGTGGGGCTGATCTGTTTGAACAGCTTGAGGACCCTGAGGGGGTTGAGGTCCTCGAAAGCTTTTCGCAGATGCTTGTCCAGATCATTGATATGCTTTTTAGCCTCGGCGAAAGAGTTGTCAAACTCGACTTTGCTGGGAGGAGGCTGTTTCTTTGCCGAAGTAGACTTGTTGTAGGCCACGAACTTGTCGTGGACGAATTTGAGAGCCCCGACCTTCCTGATCTGACCGTTGACTGCTCCACAGTAGGGACAGTGCTTTGCCTTCCTGCACTGCTCATTGATCTTCTTGCAAATCGCAACGCGGCGCATATTATCGATGAAAGGCCGCCTCAACTCCTTGAGGTACATTCGACGTTCCGACTCGAGTAGCAGCACCCGGGAGCAATCTTTACAGATATTTTGCAGGATCGTTATGGTGAACTTGATGTAACCGATGTGGAAAGCGGGTAGCGGTAGTCGGACATGGCCAAAGTGACCCGTACAGTCTTGTAGTCGTAGGTTGCAAGTCGAGCAAATACCAGTCTTGCTCGAGGTTCCCTACAAGACAACATCGTTAGTTGAGAGCTTGAAACAGATGCGTACGCCAAATAGCGACTTACCAAACGTTTATCGAGCACTCCATTCGTCGTAGGCTCTCGTCCCTTATCGATGTCGTACATGCTCCTATCGGAGACTTCGATGACGGCCTGGTTGACAATGTCCTGATTTGACTGAATGCCGAACTTGATCTGCTTGAATTTCTTGGGCAGCTTGTCGACGACCTGGTGTTTCACCGGCGCGACGGAGCTGGCGGCCGTCGCGGTCGCCATTTTCGTCTCGGTATTCGGACGCGCAGAGATGAAGCTTGGCGGGAAGGTCGATGGGAGGGTCGGTGGGAGGGTCGGCGATAGATGGTGGAGAGGCAGGTTCTCTGCAATGCTAGCTCAGGACTGATCGCAAGAGGCGATTCATTACCGATCGGTGTTCCGGTCACAAATCGAGCGGGTTTCCTTCAGGTAGATTGACTGCGCGACAACTAACGGCGATTTGCGAAAGTCGGTTTGGCTACAGTACTTACTCTGTAGAGGAGGCTATAAATTTTGCGCAGTCGAGAACCCCTACCTAGTTGCGATGCAGTTTAGAGTCATTCGGTCGTGCCCCACCATTTCACTTAGGTACCTACCGCTGCTGATCGGCGGAGGCGGGGTACATGCACAACCTTATGATAGGTACACACTCCAAGCGCGCCGCTTCTGCGGCTATTGTACATTACATATCGCACACAAGCCTTAGCAAGTGGTCTTTTTAGAGCTGCGTTGTGGCTTGCACGACGGCGTGGTCGATATGAATCTATTAGGTATGGTATACATGTACTGAGGTGCTCGTAAAATCTATTACGGGTGGGATGGCATCCACTGGATGGGTGTCCACTCTCAACTGTCAGACGAATACGGGTTGTACCTATCTACTATATGTCCAATGCAGGTGTACATGTACCTACTGGAGCGCCGGGTCTTTCATCTGCCCGCCTGCACCCTGTCTGCAGTCCCTCCCCTGCCATGCCTGCTACATCGTCATAGCTACCTACCTATTTATCTTAGCTCCCGTTTGACAAGGCGCCCCGAGGAAGTCAACGGCTGAATAATAACAGATCAGCTTCTATTAATTCCCATGTGATGGGTTCCACGTGTATCGTTGGTTCGTGATCATGACTGGCATTCCTCGTTGCTTTCTTTCAGAACACAGACAACCAACTTTTGAGGCTACACATATAAATCGGCGCCGGGAGCAACTTGATATACATACCAGGTAGTTAGTTCTGTTGGTCCCGACTTTCTTGGTCAATTGGTTCTACCCGACCTGTGATGACAGTCGGGCAGCCGGACGATCCTGCTGGATTAGGGTATCTGACACTTCACTTCCTGGGCTCGAGCTTCTAAAATCTCCACGATTTATCTTTCAAATTGGCGCACGGCTTCCTCTCTTTTCCACGGTGTTGTGGGAGAGCCTACGTTGCGCGTCCGCGGTCTATCACGAGTCATTTTTCGATTGCGTATAGCAGAGGTCTATTCGGATGGCCATCTGGCCGTGTCAGCATAATGCCTCCAGGGAACAGCGACACCGCTGCGTCCAGCGAGAAGAAAGACCCGAAGAAAGGCGAGAAGAAGAGTGAGAAGAAGGCGGAGAAATCGTATCTTGCGAGTGCCGTCGATTCCATCAACCCGTGGACTACTAGGAGCACCACGCCGACCCCGAAAGACAACAACACTATCAAGCCCCCGCCGAAAACGACTCCGACGAAGAAAGCCGACGACCACAGCACGAATACTCTGTATGGCCAGAGCTTCAAGAAGTACCCGCCCGACTGCCCGCCGCTAAATGTTATGTGGTTCCATGCAGTTGATGTGAGTGTTGTCTCTTGATGACCCTTTCTGTTTTACGAACTGGCGTTCTGACTTCTTGTCATCAGGTTCCCAAGCGCAAACCTAATTTCTTAAAAGCGAAAAAAGATGTCGCGGACAGCAAGCCAACTCCACCCAAGAAATTCGCCGCCTTTTCCAAGAACGACTCGCGATCGATCGAGAATGCATACCAGAAACTCCTCGAGGAGTTGGAAGATGAGCGAAGCAAGGGCTCTGTGAACAAGCAAATGCGCTCGAGCTCCCAACGTAGGAGGCCATCCGTGGAGGACGTTCCAAATACTAGCATTGATAGAGAGCCCGATAGGCAGCAAGGGGGTCTCCGAATTCCCGTCAATGAAGACTTCTTGTTCGATGTCAACATAGAGGAGCGTGAACTAGCGCCGGTGTATTGGCTAGGGGCCATTTATGAAGTTCGTCGTGGAACTTGGTTCTATCAAGAAGGTTCTACTCTGCGGCCTTGCGAGGAAAATCTGGCCGCTCAGCTCGAGGAGGGTTATCTGAAAGCCAAGCCCTGGACGTATCCCGAGCCTCGCGGTCGCAGCAACGACGTAACACCTAAGCCATCGTCAGAAAACCTGAAATCGACCGCTAAGTCACAGGCTGATGGCGCACACAAACCTTCGCCTTTGCAGCCGCAGCACCAACCACAGACTTATCGACTCTTCGGCACCTACATGAATAACATAGCAACTTACCAGGACTCGACCACGGCATGGCTATCTTCCGAGAGCGTCTTTTCCTGGGTCACATCCACAGTATATCAGAAATTTGCCGGCGGCGGATACATGAACGGTGTAAAGCTTGTACGTGGCTATTCGGAGCCTGGAAAGATGAAGGATGGGAAAAGACCACCCACGCCCACAACAGCAACTCTACCTCCCGAGAAGCCTGACGAAAAGCAGGAGAAGGCTCTGAAGCGAAGGTCTGCTCCGCCTAGTACACGCTTAGACGAAGCGGTAGACCGAGACAAAGATGACGAAGATCCCCCCACGTCAGAGAGGGAACGGCAGGAAAATAGATTGAAACGTCAGTTTTCTTCCTTCATTGAGGCCTCGGATGATCCAGACAAGCAAGAGGAGCAGATTCGGAAGCGTGAGGAGCTTGAAATTCAAGACGACTACACCGGCCAAGACGGGGAGACTCAAGGGCGAGAAATCGAACATCTTGTCCTTGTCACTCACGGTATTGGCCAGCTCCTAGGACTCAAGTAAGCCTTGCTATGCGATGGAAACCCAGCAATACACTAGTACCGTGCTAATCGATATACCAATAGGATGGAAAGCGTCAACTTCGTGCATGACGTGAATATACTACGGAAAACGATTAAAGCCGTTTACGCACATTCGGCGGATTTGAAGACCTTGAACAAGGAAAGCGGTAGCGGGCCTGGAAACTGCAAGATCCAGGTTTTGCCAGTCTGCTGGAGACACCTGCTAGACTTTCCAAAGCGCCGAGAGAAGAAGGGCGAGACTGACTTGGGCGACGTTGGAGCTGAAGAGGACGAATGTAAGTTCCTCGTTCTACTATCTAGCGCCCTGAAGACTGCTAACTAGTTTTCAGACCCTTCACTGGAAGATATTACTATCGAAGGGGTTGCTTTTGCTCGCTCCCTCATCTCGGATCTCGCACTGGATGTCCTCCTCTACCAAAGTGCCTACCGAGAGCAAATCGCCGAGATCGTTTTGAAGGAGTCTAACCGAATATACAAATTATTCATGGAGCGTAATCCTGAATTCAAAGGAAAAGTCCATATTGTTGGGCATTCCCTAGGCTCCGCGATCATGTTTGACATCCTCTGTCGTCAGAAGGAAAAGTCGAAACCTGCAGAGACGTCCCGTCACCCACTTCGCTTCTGGCCATCTCAGGAACGTCTCGAGTTATCTAAGGAATCTCGAGATCTCGCCTTTAATTTCGATGTCGAAGATTTTTACTGCTTAGGGTCGCCGATTGGCCTCTTCCAGATGCTTAAGGGGCGTACGGTTGCGGCGCGGGACAAGCGTCCTGCGGCTCCACCTGGAAGCCCGCTGAAACCAGAATACCTGGACGATACGTTTCTCACCTCCTCCATCGCTCCGGACCAGCGCGTCTCTACTATCACTGGTCTGCCCTTTTCGGTATCGTCGCCCAAAGTTGTACAGCTCTTCAATATCTTCCATCCCTCTGACCCCATCTCCTACCGGCTGGAGCCGCTGATCTCTCCAGCAATGTCATCTCTCAAACCCCAGACACTACCCTATACGAAGAAGGGAATTTTCGGCTCCGTAGCACCGCAGGGACTATCAGGCATCGGCGTCAAAGTTGGCCAAAGCGTCAGCGGGCTCTGGTCCAGCTTCAGCGCGGGCATCGCTAGCAGCTTGCTCAACCGCAGCCTAGGACTAACCAACGAAGACGTTGCCAACTTTAACGCCTCCAACCCTACGTATAATAACAACAACAGCAACACCAACACCAACAATACCAACACCCCACTACCTCCCGATGCGGGGACGAATATGGCTTCGAGCGGCGTCATCTCGGACACAAACGCGCAGTCAGAGAAGACGGATGCACGTAAGAAAGCACTGGCCCGCCAGAACATCTCCGGGTCCACCACGACGACCGGCAGCGGCAAAGTTGGCGAGAAGTCGGGCCACGACGCAACGCTAATCGATGACGAGCTCGAGACGTTATACGCGCGCTTCCAGAAGAAGCGCGTCGAGGAGCACAAGGACAGCGCCAGCCGCGCGGACGAGGGGCAAGACCTCAGCGAGGCCTGGGCCGCCGAGGAGCTCAAGGCGCAGAAACTGCGCAGGGAGGAGCTGAAGGTGCGCGCTCTGAACCGGAACGGGAGGGTCGATTACAGTATCCAAGAGTAAGTCCCGCCCCCTTTTCATTTCCCCTTCCCTTATAGGCTGGGTTCCACTGGTCGATCAACAACCGCCGAAGCCAACGTGGAGACATTGTTGGAAACGAGCTCTGACATCTTACGAACCACAGGAGCGCGCTCGACTTCAACCCCATGAACACCATTGCGTCGCACATGAGCTACTGGCAGGACGAAGACGTCAGCCACTTCATCATCTCGCAGCTGCTGTCCCGCCGGACGGACGAGGAGATCAAGGCGAAACAGCAAGCAACCAGCGTCCGTATCTGAATGAAAATAGCAAACACAGCAGCGCTTCCCATTAACGCCCCCCCTCACCCCCTTCGTTTACCCCTGGCTAGAAGTTCCACTACTTTCGCGCTGCTTAGCCCAAGCACCAACCACAAGCTTGCGTTTCAGAAGCACACACACACACACATATGGTGCGCCGTATGCGTCCACGACATATACAAGCCCAAGCCGCAGGGACGGGGGACGAGAAGTGGGAGCCAATCATCCGGTGCGCCGCCGGGGTACCGGTATCGCACCGCATCGCGCTGCGCAGACGCGGTACGACGCAGATGAGCCGTGCTCCTCGGGTCGAGGCGGTGCAACTGCCACCAGCAGGATACGCGTGCAACCGGGAAGACGGTTCTATTGGTGATATGCTATTTCCCTTGCCTGCCCGAGAACACATCGTGAATAGGTACAATGGGACTGACTCGGCAGGTGTCGTGTACGGCCTAGTTACCTATGTTGTTCTTCGCTTACACGCGCACGCTCTCTCTCTCTCTCTCTCTCGACCCCACTCTTTCACTTTCAAGCCTTGTATTCTCCTTCCCTTCTCACCTTCATCTCTTGGAATACGGGATTTCCATGGAGCACGGCGTTGATGTGGTGGCACGATAGATGTATAGATAGACAGATAGATACATAGATACACACATATAGATCCGGCGTACTGGGTTTACCTACATACTACTACTACTACTACTACTACTACTACTACCACCACCACCTACAGCTCTACCCACCAGTCGGGATTACACAAAGAGTCTTGTTTCTCGGGTTTCCTTTGACCAACAGTTAGCTATCTAAAACAAATTAGACAACGGAGTCATATAGGACCGTGAGACGAAGATGGATGGTATTGCTGCGTCGTGATAGGATTTTATTCGCTTATGGTCCTCTAGTCCCCATATCAATACGCCCAACTTACCCTGTAAAGGATTAAGCCTTTTCTTGCTGTACTAAGGGCAAATACCCCCCAAGACATTTCATTCCCATGCTATTAGCTACTATATTCGTGGACTTTCCGTCTCCGAAGTGGTTGAAAAAGCGTGAACATTCACGATGCTCACAAAGCCAGGCCAGATGTTGACTATCAGGAAACAGACACCAGTCACCATTACGAGCTTACCACATAATTCGGACAATCAGGGATCTCTTCGAATCACTGGATGGGCAATTTGTTTGCAATTTTCAAGTGCCTCGCAAATTTTGGTATGAAGACCACTCGCGATGATGAATTCGTTAACGTCCGAAGGACGTGAGAGAGCTATCTACCTAGCCGTATGTAACTTCTCACTTGTGTCCAGCGCGCAACCGAGGCGCATAGGAGAAGACCACTCGCGAAAAGGGCATCGAAGCCGAAAACTGAGAATCCTGCGAGGTCAAGATGCAGTGAAAAGACCCTGTAATATCCCTAGCAAAGCAAATCCATGACTCCGTTCCACGAACAAAGAACCTTTCCGGATATCACGTGGTTTTGTGTATACCCTTTCCAGTAATCTGAGCCCAGTCCCTATGATCAAAACGAGGAGAAGAGAGGATCCGTCAGGCCAGGGTGTCTTTCCGTCCAAATGAGAATGTCTCGATCTTCTTGTAAATACCGACCCCGCATAGTGACCCGCCACTAACGTAAAGGGTCAACTACAAGAATGGAATATACAAGGTGTATCATCGAAGATGTCCGTCCACCCTTAGATCGTTACTCGTTGATGTCGAAAAAAACCTGCGTCGTAAAGATTTTCTGGCGGCATCAGCGAGATCGAGCTCCCATGGCACAGCTGTGCTTTAGTTGGGGCACTGCGCCTGGACGTGTCCAGGTTGCTGGCATTTGTAACAGATCTTCTCTCCGCCCGAGGATTCCTTTGGGCAATCCCGCGAGAAATGTCCATTCTCGCCGCAGTTGTAGCATTTGCTACCGTTGACGCATTCGCCTAAGCCTAGGTTAGATGGGATTCGTTCCATTCTCGTCAGGGGTTCCGCTTACGAGACATGTGGCCATAGCCACCACAAGAATAGCAAGTCTTAGCACCACCCGATGCTCCTCCGCCGTAGCTGCTACCACCAAATCCGCCGCCGTAGCTGCCTCCGCCGCCGTACGCGTCGGGGCAGTTGCGGGCAATATGGCCAACCTTGCCACACTTCACACAGATCGAATCAGTCGAATAGCTACAAGAAAAGTGCACTGATTTCTCACCTTATAGCACTCCTGGGCACCACCACCACCTTGGCCACCAACAGGACCGCCACTCTGGGGGCATTCACGGCTGATATGGCCGGACTGGCCACAGCGGTAGCATGATTTGGTGTCCTTCCGGCCGTCGGGACACTCACGACCTAGAAGTAATATCTATTAGACGCGATGAAACATAAACGAGTGAAGTTTGAGTAGCTCACTCATATGGCCCTCTCCGCCACAATTGTAGCTGTAAATACGTCAGTGAAGAGATCCAATGGTCTGCAGTTTGGCCATGCTCACCATTTGGCAGGGCCACGGTTGGGACAATCACGGGCCTAAAATAGTGATCAGTTAGAAGAGATGCAACGACGATTACCCTCAACTCCGCGCGCATTGCCTCTTCCTCCTATCATACCTGGTGAGTAGTCTGGCCGCCTATGTGAAAATGTCAGATTGTGCCACGCCGACAAGAAGCGAAGCAGATACGAGTTGGATAGTGGGACTGGTTAGAGGCCGCGGAATGAGCTTAGTTCTTAAAGTCCTTTGCCCCCCCCCCCCCATTTGACCCAATCAGATGGCGAGTACCCATCGATGTATATGGTCAAATGCAGACAAGAAACAAGAGAAAGCAAAGTGGGAGGAAAAGCGCAGTGGTGATCAGCTGTAGAAGACTGAGATACCCAGATCCGACAATGACACCAAGCTAGGCAATCAAGTCTGGGGGGCTTGTGAAGGAAGGCGCGAACAGTATGGCGGGAGAAGTAAATGCATGAGGCCAAAATAGCGAGGAAAAAATTGCAGCATTTTCTGCAAGACGAAGCTTAGAGGGGACGCGAGTACTCACATGTAAAGCAGGCTCGTCCTTGACCTTGGTAATCCATGGCGACGGTAGGATTCAATGAACTTTGAGCGGTATTGACTCGAGATTGGTTTCTGGTGAGGATGTCCGGTTAGTTGATCGTCTTGTCTACTGGATCGAAATGGACCTTGTTAGTAGATGGCATAAAACCATGCACTCGAGATAAAGAAGTGACTGGGACAAGCCTCAAACGATCTAGTCGACGGCGCAAAGTGTATTTCAAAGATTGTATAGAATCTTTGGAGCTTACGCTTGTTCACCGTTGACAATATGAAGTAAGAGAGGGCAGGTAGGCAAGTAAAAGACTACCTGTTTTCGTTGAGTGACTGGTGATGGTGGGGTGAAGTGCGTTATGGTTTGTGGGTGGATGGTGGGGTTGGTGGTCAATTGGCATCGGATACGAGGGGTGATTGGAGAGAGGAAGGCGTCAGGAGGGTAAGAAAAAAAAAAGAAAAAAAAAGCTTGAGCTTACCACGGTCAGTATGCGCGCGAGATGAACAGGTCGATGATGCGATCAAACGTAGACACCAAGTAAAGATGTCGGCGGGTGTAGGAGGGAGTTCGGAAGACAGAAGAGGTTTTGTCGCGAGTCGTCGAAGTAGGTAAATTGTGAAATGGCGAAGGGAGGGCTACCCAGACGACGTTGGTTGTTAAAGGAAGGAATGGCCGATTGTGGAAGAGGCGGTATGGAAATTCTTGAGGTGCTGTACCTTTTTAGGATAGAAATTGATGCAGGCACACAAAAAGTAATGGGAGTAATCTAAGGTTAGGTACTTCGCCTTCTGTACCTTAGGTGTTTGCCCTTCCAGCCCTTTGATGCTGCTGTCTCTCTCTCTCGCCTCCAGGCTTTATTTTAGGCAGGTCGCAGTTTAGGTAGTTGCAGATGCAGGTGCAAGTCTGGGTGTGTGTGGGAAGTGGGAAGGGCAGTGCAGGGGGGGCCAGCTAAGGCAAGTATGGAAGTATGACCCTGGGAATCTCGAGGCCCTGTTACCTACCTAGCCTACCTAGACCTACCTTACCTAGGTACCTAGGTATGCACGGAACCGGAACTGTATTGGTGGATGTGATGCCTGTACACGATCTGTACCTGCTGTATTTTGCAAATGGATGTGAGTGTGGGTTGAGGCGGTTCTGCGGTTGAGGAGGGTCTGGCGTATGGGTATTGGAATCTGTATCTTGTTCTCGGCGTGCAACTTCAAACGGCGATTCAATCGCCAATTGGGCCCCCTCTGTGGATCACTGAAAAAATTTTGTGGGAATGTTGGAAAATCCGATTTGATTTGATTGCCGATTTCTAAGATCTCCCACTCCTTTTCCATGCCCCTCTGTGTTGTGCCTGCATTATGGCACGTGCGCTGCCCTACTGCATTGCAACATCCGACCTACATGTTCAGGTTAAGATGGACGTCGGGTTTTCCCATTCTACCTCTTTTTCATATTATCCGCCTTCAATCGTGGAATCTTTCACCTTCCGTTTCTTTCTTTGCTCTGGTTGCGACAGGCCCGATCTGTCGAGTCCAACTAAGGTTGTGATGTCCGAGTCTCCCCATATTATTACCTTATCTTTCGCTTAGACTACCTAGATAGACTTACTGTAATACGCATATAATACGGAACGAGATGCCGAGCCTACCTATTTTGTCGGGACAATATATATGATCAACATCTCTTCCATCAGAGAGTTACGGTATGTCCTGAACCCATTCCCCAGGTCTACATTCAGGCTCCGGTCCTCTTACCGAAACCCGTTTAGCAATCTTCCGCGCCCCTGTCGCCCGCGAAAGTAGTCGTAGTTTCGAAGCTTCACAGGGCTAGGAACCCTAACAATAGCCAACATGCAAGTATGCCCGCAGTGATGCAAACGGTTTAACTAAAGTACTTCCGCATTAAATCCTTGGATAGAATAGAAATTTTGATAGAGCCACCTGAAATTAGAGCTACATGCTGTGGATAGCTTTAGTAACGCTTTCCGTAGTTGATATTTTATTTATAGGAGATCTAGGTATCGAGCTGAGTCGTCTCTTTTGCAGGACACATCACATACATCTACTTGTTTTAGAGCCTGAGCAAGGGGGCGTGAGCTCGGGTATATGCGTAGAATGGTCCCTATCCACGTCGAAAATGGTTTCAGTGGAATGCTTCCCATTGTAAATCACACCCAAGGTACTTGGAGGTTTGATGCTGACTCCGCAGTGTCACGTTCATGCAAATGCAAATCATCGCGAATTGTTCCAACGAACCGGCGTAGGGCAGCCATTCGGGTGTTTCCGAGAGTAAACGACCTTGAATGCTACATGATCTTATTTTTAAAAGTTTTCGATCCATAATAATGAACACCGCACATGATATATGATTAGGCGAAGCAGGTTGACCAAGGACTCTAGCGATACCACCACACGTGGGCAAGCGTTGATACTAAACAAGGTGTGCCGGTGTCGGGAAAGATTGATGTAGCTACAGGTACCTATGTCTCTGCCACATGTATGCATGAATACCTTCGGGTTTGAATTCAATGTATGATCACCCACTTGGGCAACGTTAGCTAGATGTACATATGGAGATTCAATATATATGTCGTTCCGGAGCAAACGTGTCCGATCTCTTGTAGGGGACCTCCAAAGAGTTCATCTGAATTTCAAACATATCGTCTAAACTACCTAGGTACCTAGGTAGGTAGGTAGGAAGGGAACGAGCTACCCTTTAAAGCTTCAAAATATTCATACTTCACCAAGTACCTACATAGTAAACTATAAGGTTAGAATGTGATTGGTGTTTGTCTGCCAAACCTTATGAATGGACCTTGGAAGCTCTAGGTACCTAGAGCATGTACTGATGTCTCTTGCGTACATGTACCTATATGCAATCATATGGACCTAGGTAGGTTAGGTACTTAAGTATGTACTTGTAGGTACCTTACCAGGTGACCAAGTTACGTGATGTAAGCGTATAACTCGGAAGGTGCATTATACTGGGTACCTAGGTAGCTTGGTTGCGTGTGCACGGACCATCTCAGGGCACTTAAAATCCTTGACTTTAGGAGGCGCGTACCGGACCGTCCATCACGCGTCATAGCTCTGTATCTAGGTAAATATTCTGGTCTTGAAAAGTGACTCCGAGGAGCGGCGATGAGCTAGACACAGAATTTCGAATTAGCACCTCAATATACACGCAGATGGAAGACTGGTTCAAGGAATATGGTCGGCCTGCCCTATTCAACGCCCTTGCAGGTGTTTGCGATCGACTTGACGACAATCTCGGTGCTGGTTCGTATTAGTCAACGGTACTACCGGTATACCTCCCAACAAGCAAACGCTAACATCTTCCTGCAGACATCAAGTCCTATGCGCAAGAAATCACCCGGCTTACTGCGGAGCTCGAAATTCTAGAGAGCAAGGCTTCCGAGGTAGATCGTCTAGGAGAAGAGAACCGGTCTCTAAGGAAGGAAATCCAAAATCTTAGACGCACCGACCACAGAGATGAACCCACCAAAGACCGACCTCGACTTCGAGATGACAGCAGAGGCAGTCGAACACCTCTCGCGCCTAGATCCGTGAACCAAGCCTCGGGCACCGAGCGGTATACCAAATACACCAGGCCTAGCCATCCTGACATTGACAGACCGGGGTTCTTTGAACTAAAGGATGAATACTCGAGGATGGGGGCGAATTATGCAAAACTTCAGGAGAAGTATTCAGAACTTCAAAATGCCAACGCGGAATTGCATCAGAGGCTTCGAGAGAAAACCAAAGCCTATAATCAATGGATGGACCACGCAAACAAGCTAAACGAGCAATGTCACAATCGTAGTCGGAGAATCAAAAAGTTGGAAGCCAAACTGGCCACAGCGACTTCTGGTCCGGCGAACTTGAGTTGTTCTCCCGACATCCCCAATATACCGCCCCCAGGTTTTTCTAGGCATGGCCATTCAGATGCCGTTGATGAGCTTGAATCTGTCCGAAAGGACCCCTTGTCGAGGCAGCCGCCTTCTAAATCGCCACCTACAGATGCTCCCAGTGTTGATCAGACCCTCTCTGCTGATGGCAATCATGAAGCGCCGGTACATGTGGATGAACAGTCTCAGGTCGGCCGAAGAGAGGAGCTCATATCTGACTTGGCGGTCTCTGAGGACAAGAATGAGGACACAGAAACGCCCTCATTGCCAACCCTTTCCCCTCTGACCCAAGACCGGGATGGGGCTATAGAAATGACATTCATCAAGAATGAGCCGTCGTCAGATACTCCGGTCGTGGTGTCTGAACGCTGTTTGCGCAAAAGAAAGTACAACGACGTTGAGACAGAAATCAATCCAACTTCGACCAAAATAAAAACCGACAGTGACTCTGACACGTTGATTACTGATGGGCGGCGTCATTTTGCGCCTCACGAGAGTATCGATTTCGATGCCGAGGGCAACAGGGTAGACACACCAAGGAAACGCAGTCGAGCAAATATCCAAACTGAAGCGGAGGCGATAATATGTTCTACCGGGGTTTTAAGACCAGAAACTAGAGGGACTCCAGCGTCGACGCAAGAAGATCATGAACCATTAGAAGCTGTAAGGCCTGATCATGCTTCCGCCCGTACATTGCCGTACGAGGATTCCGTAAGTACTCCAGTTCGACGCTGCCCAGTTGCAATGCCACCAGAACTCGAGTCATATGGCCCGGTGCTCCGGGATCATCACACGGTTCTCCAGTCAGAGACGAAGACGGCATCCACAGCAAAACAGAAGGAAACGTCGGGGCAGGACGCTCCTGTTAGCCTTTCAGAAGATGGCGATCAACGCCGTGCGTCCGGACCTTCGAAAGGGAAAAGGCCAAAAGCAAGCCGGGCCTCGAATCTCCTTGATCTATTGGATTCGCCTTCCTCTGAACGTGAGCTTTTCAGCCTTCCATCTGGAGTACAACAGGAAAGCACACCTACTGCAAAGTCTTCTCGATTCGAAGTTCCAGGGAGGCGTGTGCTGCCTTTTGGCAAGGATGGCCTGAACAAAGTGAACAAAATGTTTCAACCTAACACTCCAGTAGCGTTGAACAACAAGCATGCATCGATCGTCAATCAACCAAAGCGAATCTCTAAAGAGACGGGCACAAGGCATAGTACCCCAGAAAGTACAAGACCTCTCCGGGAGCGCCCCAAATCCAGACTACGCCTTGATGATTTTAAAGTCAACCCCAATACCAATGAAGGTTACGACTACGCTTATACCGACGTCGTCCGAAATAAAGACCAACGGGCGTCTTTATCGGGATGTGTCAATGAGGCCTGCTGTGGCGAATCATTTCGTGCCCTTGCTCGTTCTATGCGCGAAACCACGAGCGCCGCAAACTTCCACGCACTCCTTGAAGACTATCTAGGCGAGGAAGCTCGGAGACTATCAGCCATGTCTACGCCGGAGAAAGAGAGGCTGTGGCTCGAAGCCAAGACACGGGAACTTGCCGACTCGCACGGCAAACATCGCCATAGGTATCACCGCATGGCGTCTCCGCCAGGGTTCTGGAGGACAGACTTCCCAAGCACCCAGGAGGGCAAACAAGATAGAGAAGAGGCGGCCAGGGTAGAACAGCAAATGGTCGAAGAAAGATACCGAGAGGCTATGCGACCCGGTGGAAGATGGCTCTTCAAGGACGAACAATCTTCCGCTCACCGGTAGTGGAATTCGGAAAGCTACATGTACTGGACATATAAGTTAGGGCAAACCTTGGCTCGAGACACGTTTATGAGCGAGGTTATGTATAGGCATTGCTTTCGCGTGTTGAGAGACGCACGGAACAGCGCATATAATTCTATCAAAGGGTGCATTTTCTAAGCAGACAGCCAGATAACACTATCGCCTAAGTACTGAAGGTATATAAAGTGGGGGTCGCCGTGTCTCAGCACCTGGTGAATAACTATGTTCGTGACATGACCATAGGTGGTGCTGACGTACAGACTCCCTAATATGAAGCCTTCTAATAGAAACACTGTAGATGAGGGTGGTTTTTGGCACGCTTTCACAAACGCTGGTGCTTATAGTGCAGGCCGAAACGTGAGTAAACAAGACTGAAGCAGCGGGTGAGACTGGAATCTATATTTCGGAGGAACCGACTCGGGGGCTGTTTGCTGCGGGCAGAAAGCCAGAACGCTGGGCAGTACGGATACGTCAGTACATGTAATGTGTGGCACAGGACAGTACCTAGGTATCAGTGGGGCAGGGTCAAGCCACAAAAAAAGCCCAACAGGGTCCGAAAAGTTTGGAAAAAGTGAGAAACCAAATTACCTAGCTCTGCTCTGAGTTGACCTCATCTCGACCAACTACAACCTCCCAGCTCTTCCGACACGCGACCGGAGACCTTACAGTACTTACACCTAGCCAGCCAAGTCAGTGACTTTTCTGCTTCATCACGCTCTTTCTGATACCCGATGGCATTTCTGCTTTCACAGCTCCTATGAGGCAGCGCCACTCCTTTCCGTTTGTCTCTCTCACGCTTCCGGAAGTGGACCGGAGCCGATAGTAAAAACGTCACGTCACCCACAGCCTTGCCTATCGTCAACGCGCAACCAACAAAAAAGACCACACCACATTGCGCCGTCGGTATCGGACCCCCCGCGCCCCGCGACAGCTTTTGCGACCCGGATAGAGGCGGTAGTACGGGCTGCGGAAGTGGTGGATAGCCGCTGCCTTTTCATCATTCCCAAGCCGGCAAGATGAACGGTACTCATCTGCCGGCTGGGCAGCATATGCCTGGAGCTGTTGGTGGCGGAGGGCCTGGGCCGAGAGGGCAGGTCGACATGATGTCAGGACCGGGACCGGGACCGGGACCGGGACCAGCCGGTGGGCGAAGGCGTCCGCCTCAGTATTCTGCACACCACCAGTATCACCACCAACCGCATGTGAATCACATGTATCACAATAGCTACATGAACCCCTACGCCAGTAGCTACTATCCGCAAGTACCGCATCACTACCAGAACGGTGCTATGCACAACTCTCCATATATGCCCTACAGCCCGTATCCTCAACGGTCTCCTCCGGCAATCCATCAGCAGTATCCTCCGATCGTCTCGTCCACCATGCAGCCGCCCCCTCAGCCTTACTCGCGTCCTCCTCCTCCGCAGCAGCAACCCTCACCAGCTCTCTCGACTCCCCCACCTTTTGCGGCAGCTGCGCCGCCGCCTCCGGTTCCCGTTCCCGAGACTCCGTCATCTACACACTCCTCGCAGGCCGTTCCTCCTCCCTTAACCCCTCCAACACCCCAGACCCAGGAAGTCGCTCCTGCGCCGTCAGATGTCGAGATACGGCCAACTAGGTCGCCCTTCAGGCCTCCAGTAAGTCATACGCTCTTGATAGGAACCAGAACCTTGCAAATTAATTCGCCACTCCGCCAGCTGCCCTGGTTATCGCGGCCCGATTTGCCTTTCCCCAGCAGAAACGCGAAATCAAGGAGAAAGAGACTGTTGGTCAATGTCGATACTAAGGCGCTCGAGTTACCTTCAAATCCGATGAAGGGGGCTGATACCAATGAGTCGCACGAGGAGACTCTGGCAGAAGACTCGTTCCCAGGAACACCAAAGCCGAAGTCTTCTACGGTTGCTGGTGGGGCTACTGCGGCAAAGCCGACAACACACTCCGAGACGTCGTCTACCCAAGACCTACCTTCGGAAAATGCACAATCGACCTCGCCCTCCACGCCCCAGTCAATACAGGCTAGTCAATCCTCTATCACGTCTATTACTCCTACGAAACCTACTAAACCCGCATCTCGCGCTGCGGTTCCCGCTGTTCCCATCCTCCCTGTGATGCCAAAGGCAAGCCCCAAAGACGTGAGAAGTCCGTCCAATACCGAAACAAAGCTTCCTGAAGGGAAGCAGACAACGCCGAACACAGCCGCCGGCAAGCCTGCTAGTGACGTGGCGGCTTCTGCCGAGACAAGCCAACCCGAAGCCAAGCCTGGACCCGCCCCAGCCCCAGTAAAGGTCGCGCCAAAACTATGGACCGGATTGTTTGCGCAAAGCGGCCCCGCGTCTTCCCCTGCTGGCGTTGCTGGTACAGACCCTACTAACGCGGGAGCTACTACTGGCAGCGAGTCCACTGATGATATTGGCCCAGCCAACGGAAGCCTTGGGACAGGGAATTTCTCAAAGTCAAATGCCAGTTCTCTGGCTGAAGCTTTGAAAGCTTATAATGTGACGGGCGGGCAAAAGACGGCTTTTCTGGAGCCCAGGGGTCTGATTAACCCCGGAAACATGTGTTATATGAATTCAGTAAGTGGCCAGTCCCTAACCATAACCGTGCCAAGCAATCTGTCGTTAACGTATGTTCAAGGTTCTGCAATCCCTTATTTTCTGCATCCCATTTTACGATTTCTTGGACCAGGTCGACAAAAAAGCGGCGCATAGTTTTAAAAGCGAGACCCCCCTGATTGATGCTATGTGAGTTTACCATGTACTCCGGTTTGTCATGCGTGCCACTAACAAGGGCGTCGAAAGGATTATGTTCATGCGTGAATATAAGGTGATTGATTCAGCCGTGTCTGTAGAACAGCTCCGAAGAAGATTGAAAAACGAGGAACTTGAACAATACGGCGAGCCTTTCACCCCTGAATTTGTCTATGATGCTATAAGGAAGCTTCCTAGATTTGCCAGCATGAGGGTAAGGTCTCTCCTCTCGGGCACATGTATGCGAGCTAACATGGATTTCACAGCGTGGTCACCAGCAAGACGCCGAAGAATTCCTGGGCTTCCTCTTAGAAGCGCTCCATGACGAATGCGCTCAAGTAATGCGTCATCTTCCTGATACGTCGGCTACCGCGACAGCCGCAAACTCCTCAACCGCCACCTCAGCGCTGTCCTCTCCTACGAGCACAACAGATGCCGATGACTGGCTAGAAGTAGGACGGCGGCAGCGTTCTGCTGTCACACGTTCGTCGGGACACCCTATCGCGTCGTCTCCCATCAACCAAGTGTTTGGTGGACAGCTAAGATCCGAGTTGAAGGTTCAGGGCCTGAAACCCTCAGTCACCCTAGAACCGTTCCAGCCTTTGCAACTCGATATCGGATCCCCAGAGGTACATAACATCGTCGATGCCTTGAAGGGATTGACGCGACCGGAAAAATTACACGGAGATTTCAGTTCACCTAGGGGAAAGGACGGTGTTGCCACAAAGCAGGTCCTCATCGAGTCACTACCCCCAGTCCTCATACTTCATCTCAAGCGCTTCCAATTTGACACTGAAGGAACCGGCACCATTAAGATTTGGAAGAAGGTTGAATACCCTCTAGAACTCGAACTTCCCAAAGAGATATTTTCGCGTCAGAAGAGGAACGCCCTTACCGCTGAAGGGGCTGGCTTCCCCAAGTATAGGTTAATCGCAGCCGTTTACCATCACGGAAATAACGCGAGCGGCGGTCATTACACGGTTGACCTCAGGCGCCAAGATGGCCGTGAATGGATCCGTATGGATGACACCGTCATTCGACGAGTCAGGAGTGAGGAAGTGGCTGAAGGTGGTGTTGAAGAGGAAAGTGCCAAGACAACGACTTGGGCGGACAAGAAGGACAGTGCCGTTAGCGGCTCTGGCAATAGATTCGAAGGTATTGGTGACGACGAGGCCGGTGATGATGGAGGATGGAATAAGGTCAGGGCTCCTATCAATGGCGCCAAGAAGTGGAGCTCCGTGGTCAACGGCGCACCCAACAGTACTGCTACGCCGGCAAAGGGAAAGCAGGTCAAGGACAATATCAAGGACAACAAGGTCGCCTACTTGTTATTCTATCAAAAGGTTTAGGGGACGGATCATCATGTGTAGGACAGGGAGAAACGGGCCGTCGGCAACTCATGATAGGGATACGTCTGGATGGAAAGGTTCGGAAAACCTTCGGTTGGTGGAGCACGGTTGTTGGGTACGTCACAAAGGATATGTATCGTGACTGTATCGCGTGGAGAAACCAGGCACCACAGAAGCGGGAAGGAGTTGGTGGCAGGGACGAGTGCAGTTCAATGGCAAGTCGCCATCGTCTTGTCAACGCGGTGTACGCCGGATCATTCACTGATCGTCACGACAGCATCTGCATGCGACCGTGATGGTCCGTCCGGTTTTGAAGGGTAGAGTTTCAAAGGGGGCGGCTGGGTGGGGTGAGGAGAGGGCTAGGGCTAGGTGTTCAAGTAAGGTATGGTATCTCCCGCATGCGCGGTCACCCGTCACATCTGAAGGACTCTAAAACTCCGTCTACCTTTGATATTCCCCTACTGCGACCTGCCTACGTCCGATAATTGGAGATATGCCATACCTAGTTCATTGGGCCGTAGGCTATAAAGAAAAGGTTATTGGCGAATCTAATGCTGTGCACGAGTGATGCTATCCCAACTGTGCTGTGTGCTTGCGTATTGTGTGGACTTGTTTGTCGTTATTCTACGGGTCTACCGTGGTTCAAGCTACATGCGGTTTATATTCTTCACATATGCTAACACGGTTCGTCCATGTTCATCTGAGCGGCCTGGTACCTATCCTACTGCTACAACGTACACGCAGGCTGTCTGGCCCCGGCGTCCAGCGTTGATGGCTGGACTGTCTGTCTCTCTTTCTTCCTTCCCTTTACCATCCGTGCCACGGCTCCCAACCACTTATTACCTTGTTCCCTCCTCCGCCGTTTAGCCTGGCATGAATGATAAATAGCCCCTTGTCACTATAGAAGTTGGGTTACTCACCGGAATATGCCGGCTAGCAGTGGTGTCTAGTCGTTTCGGATCGCCATTGCACGCCCCGGAAGGGGATGGGGGCTTTAGACGTCGAAGGCTGGATAGGTCAGCACAGGACATACCACAAAACAAGCCCCGAGAGGATATCGTGGGGATTTCGGTTCTCTTGCGTCTGACGCAGCTCGGGTAGGGTGAGGGCCATGGGTAAGATGTTGCGATTCGCGCTAGGATTGTCGACCTGGGAAATAGGCAACGTTAGATAGGCGATGGAGACAACCCCTGAAGGCCGTGGGCTCGCGCGAACGCTCAGCCTCGGTAGTTAAAGGGCGGGATGTTCCACGAGATGGGATCGCAAGACCTGGGCTTGATTGCGTCAAGGTAGCAAGAATGGCTCCTCGGGGTTCTTTTACTGAAAACGATGTGGTCTTCTATGGTTGACTCAAGAGGTGCTCGGTTCATTGGCCCGAGAGTGTGATTAAGATATACAAGACGATGGGACTTTTCAATCTGTTTAAGGAAGAGTGTCCATTTAGGATGGTTAATTTCCTGGTGGGGTTTTATGTCATCTATGATAATTGATGGGTTATTGATGTTATTAACACGAGTGTTGGGGCTGTCTCCCATCGCCCACTCCCTCTAGGCATATATACAAGCCCATATCTTATAGAGTCTCCTTCCTAATCTTGTAGCACGACCTAGATCATTGGCCTCAGCTGTATCACTCTTCGTCGTCAACCCAAGCACCAGGGATTGGCAGTGGTCTGTCCTCGACGAGCTCCCAGAAGTCGCCAGCACATTCGTCTGTTGGCTCGTTAAAATAAACGAACCAATCCTCCGGCTGTGGGCCGTACTTTAAACCCACGACACGATTCTCAGTACACAACTCCCAATCCCAAGGAACCTCAATATGTCCCAATGACTCTCCGCGAAACGACTTCAGCACATGCTGCCCGAACACCTCCAAGTTGAATCCAGCCTGCTTCATGGCCTCAAGCCAGCCTTGAAGTACCCGGGGGTAACACGCCAAGGCTTTTATCCACGTTCTGAATTCTGATTGCATACTCGACTTTAGGTTGAGCGCCCAAAATGTAAATAAAATCAAGTTGTGGAGGAGCATGAATGATTGTTTCATAACAAAATGAGGTATGTGACCTAGGTGTTCAACAGCAAACGAAAACCACGAATCCTTGCTCTCGCTTGGAAATTTTATAGAATAAGTTTCGTCCACAAAATGTTTGCCAAAGTTGATTTCGAGTATCAATAAGAACACCCAACCTTCAGAATCGGTGAAATGTACAGAATTGCTGGCCTTCCACTCAGGAGGTTGCAACAATGTATTGATGACTGTTGGAAATATGTCCCAAAAAAATATTGAACCATTAAAAATATTGGATAACCTTGACTCGAGTGTTGTTTCTGCATGTCGTGGGCATTGGTACGGACGCAGCGCTTTGTAAGTCGCTACGTCCTCCACCCCAAATAGGCACGAACACACTAGGGGCACTTCGCGTTCGTCGAAGGCGGATGAAGTACAACACCATTGGCGGAAAAGAAACAGTTCATCTAGTACATGGGTGTCAGATAATAAAGGATTGTAGAATTTTTCAATCATCTCAAGCGAGTTGTTTGGCGATCGGAGGAGGGGCGGGTATTCCATCGGGTACCTGTCAGGTAGTCATTAACCAGTAGCTCTCAGGACCTCAGCTCAGCTAGACGTAAGTGGAAACACATTGGATGCTTACCCTCCGTCATTGTCATACTCTGCGCCACTAATACCCATCCTCACTAAATACATAACCATGTCGGCATTGCGCGCTGATACTGCCAGCTGCGGGAGGGGAAATTGATTAGCCCGATTGAAATCAACCAAAAAGGGAGCTATCTTACGTGTAGTAAGGTCTGTCCATCTTCATCGCGGTCATGAAGGGAGGCCTCTCCTGTACTCAAGAGCTTTTGGAGGTCTCGTACTGTATCCACTCGGACGACTTGGAAAACTCGGCTACGAGAAGGCCTGACACGGTAAGAACGCAGGCTAAGCTGCCATCCACTGTTTGCCTTGAGGCTTTGCAGCTCCCAGGAGCTTCGTAGAAGCCACGCTGGCGCCTGATATCGGATATCCCGGCCGGAGGAGCAGTGGTAAACAAAGACTTGGCCAAAGATCGACCATAGGGTTCTGGCGCCACTTTGTTGCAAGCAACTGCTCCGTGTGGTGTTTGCAAGCAGACGCTGATACGGAGTCCTTTCGCTGGAACTGCGGTCCTTCGGTGTACTGTGTGTTACAGTGCCTTCTGGTGTCTCTTCCAGGATATCTTGAGATGGTTGACTCAATAAGGCAGTAAGTCTATGCATGATAATATCAGGCTGAACACGCGTAAGAGCGCTAGCAGAAGAGTTAGCCTCGTTCGATTCGATTCGATTCGATTCGATTCGATTTCGCAATGCTGCGAAAGGAACGCGGTCGATCACCTACATGTTATAGATTTGCATGGATGCATTCAACATCATTACGGCCCTCTCCAGTCGCCCCTCGAGCCTTGACAACTGATCCTTTTTCAGGATGACCTTGACTGCGCCCAACTTCTTGCTGCCTCTTTTGTGTTTGTCGATCTTCAGGTTCAGCTCGTCGACAAGTTCCGTCAAAGCAGTCAAGGCTTTGCGGCAGTAGTTGCTGCTACCCCTCGCAGCAGGATCATTTCCGAGTATCGATGGTAGTTCTGGCAAGTTCTGTGTCTCCGAAAGCATCAAGCCCAAGCAGTCGATTTGCTGCATCAAGTCAGCAATATGGTCTGGAACGTCCTTGACTTCGTCCCAAAGCTCCTTGAGCTTCAGTACAGCCTTGCCCACTTGGCCAGCGACCTTGGCGACCGCTATGCCACTCGCAGCAATGCTAAGAGCTTCAGCCATAGCTATAAAAGTATATAGGCACGATGACGGGACGACAGGTATCGGGATTGGGTAGGTAACAAGAGAACAGTGATGGAGTTGCGTTGGATGATGGAGAAGGCTGGTGGAAACCATAAAGAGGGGGTTTGGGAGAGATATGATAGCTCGAGCTTCACTCTCAGAAGCCTGCCCAGATATGGGTGGGACGTTATTGGCTACCTAGGAAGAAGCTGTGCATGGGTGATATAGGTCCTGCCACAATGGCTTACTGCGCCAAGCAACGACCTCCATAAGAGGATATCATCGACGCCAATAAAATGTACCGTTGACAGTCTAGGACCAAGGAGCGAGGCAGAGATATAGTCTGCATTGACTCAATTTCGCGCCTGCCACAGGCACTGGTGGCTTCGATTTGACTACCGTATAGCCTCTATTCAACCTCTAAAACCAGTGCACCGTCAAGGGAACAAGGATGCCGAAGGGCATCCGTTCAGGATCCCTTATGATCGACGACAAGAAATATTAGTATTCTAGCCCCTGAACCTTCTAGATACTGAGTCAAGCAGGCTGTTGCTACTCGAGGCACAAGCAATGTGGGCCTTGGGCATCAGTATATCCACTAGTCACTGACCTTAAGCAAAAGGGAAGAAAGACCTAACTCTCCAGGTTGGTAGTAATTGCCAACATGCTTATAATGTATGCATAGAGGGAGAGATCGTCGTGTTTTGAAACCCCCTGCCCAAATGGCACATACACAAATCCCAATGTAAGGCTGTCAACAGGAGCGGGAGCGAGCACGTCATGTCATATCGCTTACAAAATCTGATTAATCCGTTTTCTTACCTTTTGTACATTTATTTCTTTTAATCTGTTTACACCGTCGATGCCATTAAAAGCAAAACCGCAAGGCTCCCAGAACCACCGATCAAAACATCCGATCCATACCTAAGTATGCGAAGAAAACAAAGAGTGTATGCACTTGCGACAGTAAATTCGTACATACATAGGACTCGATCCCCGCCCCCAACAGGCTCTGGGCGGAGAGACAGGCGGAACCAACAGGGAATGTCACACATGCGCAATCCCACAGCCGCTAGGGGCGGCCCGAATTGCGAGAATATTCGTCTACCCATCCATCCATCCGTCCATTCACCCGCACGCCGCCTTACCAATTGCGACGCTCGCGACGGAGCCGGTCCTTGAAGCCGGCCCCCCGCGCCAGCGGCTGCGCGGCGGCGGCGGCGTCGGTCGCGCACACGCAGGACCCGTCGGCGGCGACCGTGGCCGTGGCCGTGGCCGTCGCCGTCGTGGTCTGAGTGACGACGTTGGTGACGGTCGACGTGACCGCGGTGGCCGCGGCGCCATTTCTGCTCACCGTCGCGTATATCGTCGACGTGACGGCCCCAGCGGGGCCCCCGCTCACCGTCTTGTAGATGGTGGACGTCACGGCCGGGGCGCCGCCGCTGATCGTTGCGTAGACGGTCGATGTGACGGCGACGCCACCACCGCTGCCGCTGTCCTCGAGGGTCTCGGTCACGGCTGTCGCTGATGATGGTGAAGATGCGGCGGTGGGTGCCGCCACCGTCATGGTCAACGTGGAGGCCTCGCCGCCGGCGCTCGGGCTGACTGTCACGGTGACGATCTGCGCTTGCGTGGTGGCGGCGACACCGGTGTCGGTTTCGGTGGGCGCCGTGAACGTGACGGTGTTGGTGACGGCGAGCGTCTCGGAGCCCTGGCCGATGGTCGTGGTGACGACGGAGACGACGGGAGCGGCGGGATAAGAGGAGGCCACTTGTTCGGTGGGAGTAGTTGTAGAAGGGGTCACGGTTACCTTTTTCGATTGCGATGTTAGTGTCTTCGTGTTTCCGAGAAAAGGGAATTGTTTTATTTCCGACTTACGGTGCTGGTAAGGACGGTGTCCGACATCGTCAGAGTGAGGACCGCCTCGGGGGGAGGAACCGGGGAAGCGGAAGCGGTTACCTATCGGACTCGGACGTTAGCACCACCAGGCTTACGGAAATTTTCATGGCGTTGAAACTCACGGTACTGGTAAGGACAGTATCTGACAATGATACGGTGACAACTGTCTGGACGGGAACAGCAGAAGCCGGAACGGTCACCTGTCGGGTAGGATTGTTAGCATTGGAGTCGTATGAACAGTCTCTGTTGATATCGTAACGTACAGTTTTGGTGATGGTGACGTTATTTGACAGCGTCAGAGTAACGACTGATTCCACTGGGGTGGGAGCAGGGACAGTCACCTGGCAGATTGGAACGTTAGCCTGACACGAGTCGATGAGAAGGTCAGGAGGAATTGATAACCTACAGTTCTGGTGAGGGTACTGTTGTTCGACAGTGTCAGAGTGACGACTGACTCGACGGGAGCGAGAGAGGAAGCGGGCGCGGTAACACCCGCATCGCCGCCTGTAGCTGGGATAACGGGTGTTGAGGTAGTACTTTCGGTAGCCTCGACATCGCTGGTCACACTGGTAGGCACGATTACAGCACCGGTCCCCGTGGAACTGGGAGTAACGGTAACGGTTACGACCGAGCCTCCGCTCTCCGTGACCTCAATCACGGCGATGGAGCTGACATCGGTAGGAACGGGCACGCCAGAAGTACCGGCCGTGACATCGCTCGTCGCACTCACAGGGACACCGGCGCTATCGGTTCCCACGGGATAGCCGCCAGTCGAATCGGGGACGGCGGCGGTCGTCGCGGTGGACGTGCCCGGGACGACGGTGACGACGGTGCCGGCGGAGCCGTAGGATGCGAAGATGGAGGACGTGACGGCCTCGACCTCGGTCACGGGGCAGACGGTGGTGGTCAGGTCGACGACAGTGGTGACCAGGACGGTGGAGGCCGCGCCCGCGGGCAGCGAGACCAGAGCCGCGCTGTCGCTGGCCGCCGGGCAGTTGGTCACGGTGGGCGCGCAGGAGATGACGGTCGAGACCGAGGTCACGCCGACGGTCAGCGTCGTCATCTGGCTCGCTCCGGTTGCGATCGCGCTGTTGTTCGCGAAGGGCGCCAGGGAAGTGGTGGTGGCTGCGCTGGCAGCGGCGCTGGTGAAGTTGGAGACGGGGTAGGTAATAGGGGTCACGCTAGAGAGCGCGGAGTCGACCGCCGAAGTGCTGTTGATACCAAGAGGTGCTAGGCTATCGTTAGTCGAGGGATAGTACACAACAATTCAGGGGTATTATACCAGTTGTTGATGAACTGCTAGCAGCAGGCGGGATTGTAGTACCCGGAACTGGGGAGCTGGATGTGGCATTTACGGCAACCGACTGTGCGGTTGTCTCGGTGGAACCGATAGCCGGGTAACTCCCGGTACTGCTTTGGACAGGCGAGACATCGCTTGTAGCAGAAGAGGGGCTTGCGGTGGACTCACTGGTGCCGGCGCTGGGGTTGGGGCCGGCAACCGGATATCCACCAGCGCTGTTGCTAGCCTCAGGGGTAGCAACAGCAGTACGGGTTGAGCCCGTGATAAGGCCACTGCTGTGATCCTGTACCACGGAGCTCGAGATAGACTCGGCCTCGGTGACCGGGCAAACAGTGGTGGTCAGATCAATAACCTCGGTGACTATAGCGGGACCCGTGCTGTTACCACTGGTGGCAGCAGCCGGGCAGTTTGTAATAGAAGAGGCGCAGGAGGTGATGGTGTGGACCGAGGTAACGGCGACTGTCAGCGTGGTTGAGGAACCATTGGACTGAGCACCCTCAGTCAGAGTAGGGTAGGTAGATAGCCCGGTCTTGGTAGCAGGTGATGTGGAAGTAACATAGCCAGTTACACCGCTGCTGGCCAGTTGAGAAACAGCGATGCTTGAGTTGTTCAACGAGAGTTGTCGTGGGGGGTTTCTTGCGGCACAGCCTCCTTGGACAAGCAGAGCCAAGGTAGCGAGAGCGGCCTTGGTGGTGAACGACATGGTGGAGGAAGAACAGCGAGGGTAAATTCCGATCAAGGAGTATCATGAAGTGAACGAACGAAGTCAAAAGAGCGGGTGGCCGAGCACCGAAGGAGAAACCCCAGACGAAGAGAATGAGTGAAGGCAAGGAAAAGACTGACTTGTCTACGGTGTGTCAACCTGGATGAAAGGTGAGGGATTCATCGTCTTTTAAGGCTGTAGCTTTATAGTCATGACAGGAAGAATCCTGTAGGCGCATTACGCCTTGGTGCTAACATAGCAAACCGTGGCGTGGCGCCAAGGTTGTGGAGAAGGATATCGTCTACAGTCAACCGCAGCTATATTGAAGGCTTCGATTACCAAATAGGGTCAAGCCTTGTCAGAGATCGCCAACATCCCTGATTGGATCGTGGGACGATTAGCCGCGTTCTATGGGGATTCGTGTACTAAATATACAGCCCCCAAGCCGGAGTTGGTCATAGTAGGATACAGTTGCCGAGAGCTGTTGAGTCTCAAGAGCTTTAAGCATGAACTACTTCGGAACACCTCGTCTGATCTTGAGTCACCCCAGGAAATGGGAGTAAACCAAGAGAAACCCATGTAAAGTTATTGTACCTACACAGATGCTACAGAGTCTCCAGTTGCCCATCTAACTGTAGGATTGATGGAGGATCACACATTGAACCCCCTGGATTGTCGGTAAAACACGGCGCGGATTTGTGGAAGACGCGAGGCTGACGACTACGCAAAAAAACAACCACAACGGCTTCCGGATAGGCGCTGACGTTGATTTGAGGCTTAGCTCTTTTCCGCTAGCCATCCTACAGTAGCGTGGTGGAAATGGGACGGGGTGAACCGATGGTCAGGAACGGCCAGGACTAGAGCACCGGATTCACCAATGGATGCTCAGTCTGTACCTGACAGGGCGGTAACGGATACGGGCCGAGTGGTGGTGAGATCGGATGTTTAGTACGAGATAACGCCATGATGAACCAAGATAGACTTGACGGGCTGCGGTCGATCAGAAGGACGAATGGGGGCATCAGCCTCGGCCGCCGCCATATCTCTCGTGCAGAATAGCTGGCTGGGCTGGGCGGTTGGGTGACTCCACTGGCGCTTTGATGGCCAATTAGAAGCCTTAACGAGCGTGCCACTAGCACCAGACGGCGACCCCTTAAATTCTGCAGAATAGACGCATCCTCACTTTTTGAAGGCGCGTTTCAGCATCATCTTAGCTACGCTCGATATGGCATCGTTTTCTTCTCGACCATATGTTTCCGACATAATGGAAACGCGTAGGCTTGCGAATTCGCCTACGTACCCTTTTTCGTTATCCTCATTACTAAGATATGGCGGAGTCTGCTCTTTATCTGAGACTACTACCTATTCGAGTTGATGAATATGACTGCGGACTATGACTCTCCTGAGAAGGGGACACTCTTTCCACGACCGCTCCTCTGTTTGAGGTATATTCATATAAAGCCCATAGGCGCTAGGTACTGTTTCTGCCATTCTGGTGGGAGCGCGGCTCTACCTATGATCATCAGACACCGTGAAGATGTTCGTATTTTTGATGCGGCGGCGCAGCCTCCCGCCCCTTCCTTGATGCTAGAAAAAAGGGCTTCGGGGCAGGGTATCTAGAACTTGATCATACAAAGAGCCGTGCCGTCGACCTGTTCCGTTTGAAGCAGGTCTTGAGGTCAGGTGGGCAGTGAGAATCCCTTCGCTGTCTGCGATCTCTAGACTCTGGGTTTCTTCGCTCTTGGCGTCGCGTGACTTCTGATGCGGCCGTGATCACGCAAATACTTCATATGAAGAGCATTCACTCAAGTAAAAATTGCAGGATAGAGATTTCTCTCAAGTGTACCAGCTCCTGAGAAGAAGGTAAGGGCGATTCATTCTCTAACTGAGAAACTGCGTGGTGTGACGCACAAAGATCGTCCCATCTGCTCGGTAGGTGGGGTCGGACTACACATTCATCACTGGAAATTGACATGTCGTCTGTGCCATGCTGGTCGGTGATCCGATTACCTAGGTAGAAGAACTCCGCAGATCTAGATGAGATATTGCGTACATATTGCTTTTGTATCCACTTTAGTTGATTTACATACGAGTTGTAGTATCAAAGAGGATGCTTGATCTCAAGATTCGACCAATCTCACACTCTACCGATACAACCTCAATATGGCTTGATACCTCCGTCTGTCCTGAGACGACTCGGTCCTGGGGTAAGAAACGCATCAACCGATACGGTGGGGATTGTCCGACGGCGAGCCAAGCAGCGACTCCGTGGCCGGCGTGGAAGCAACGAGGTGCGGCGGCTCAAATTAAATTTATATCATGTGGGACGGATGCCCGGAGAATAGGACCTGTCCCTGATCTACACGTTGCGAGCGGCTGCCGGCATGTCTCAACATTGCGCATGGCACTATTAGTACGGTTATTAGGCCGATCCGCGATGAGAACGAGATTGGAACATCTAGAAACTATCGATCGGCAAATCACGATATACCTAAGCTAACGTTGGGCTTGCTGGGATTCGCTCATGCAAGCTACGAGTATGAAGATCTGTTATTGATAGCTCATCTCAACCCAGCCCAAGCTACACACGCAGTCCAGCAGTGTCCAACCATACCTACGAAGGCTGCTTGCAGGCTTGATGTCACTTGCTTTCCGTATTTATTATCACGCTGTAGCCATCTCAGGACGCCGCGCATCCGCTGCAGTTATCGCCCCCCACGGCCTAACAGTACATCATCATCATCATCATCTTTAATCTCCTCCGTTCCAGTTAGTAGGCAATAACTCGACAACAATTAAGCACGGGGCACATACAACATAGCCGTTCTACCACTATCAGTACACGTACTTCTCTTCGGTTTATTGCAGTCGGTCTAGGCCACGCAAATCGTGCCCTGCTACCGACTCCTCACGCTAGCTACTGTACAGCAGAAAACAAAATGCGGTGCAACGACTTAGACCTCGGGCTGTCCGCTAGCAGCCACTTTCGGACCTCTTGAAGCCCATATTGTATGAAGCTGTATGGTTCTTTGTCGAAAAGCCGAGTTGTCAGTATATGACTGAAGTCGTGGGGGTTCCATGACGTCTCTTACTCCCGAGATCTACCTATATATGCACGGAGAGCTATAAATCGGGCCAGCGCCTGCACCTCCAAATGAAAAATATATCACTGTCTTCAAAATGGGGAGGCGGTGTCGGTGTCGGTGGAGTTAAGTTACGATCCGAAGCCGGTATACCAGGTCCTCGTAAATTGTTGATTCCGATGTCTCTGCTGGACATGTCTCTGGTCGGTGAGACAAGACCGTCATCACCCGGGCCCCCAACCAGCCGGACCTCGAACGTCCCAAAAGGGCAGGTCGTCACGAAATCAGGCCAGCGACGCGTATTTGTCCTTGATTTCGTTTTCGAGCGACTGACACATGTTTGCCGTAGTCGGGCCTTGTTGTCCGGCGAACCGGTGAATTTTTCTACGACCGAGTTACGAACAGCAAACATGGTCGAGCAGAAATCACCATTATACGCGCCTCATCGCCAGCCTATCCAGTAGAGTAGTAGAACTGCCACCTGGAGCTGAGGTGGCTTGCGTCTGAGATGCGTCGATGATCTCATCTCTTCGGCAGGATTTGCTCCATGCACGAGGGGGCAGGCCCTTGCTCAGCTTGCTGAAAGCCTAGGAGGGCAAGGAGGGCGAACTAGGACATGCAGCATTTGGCTGCAAGTAATCATTCGGGCCCAAGCCTTGCCGGGTGTGCACGCCAGGTTGCGGGGTAGCACTGCATAGAATGAATCCTTGGCGGTGTTTGTTGGCGACGACGACAAGAGCAGCAGCAGCCAGGCTCCTCCGCCATTCCGAGGCGTCGTTCGGGACTTGAGCGGTAGTTACCGGCAAGCGCCGCGCAGGCTCGCAGGCAGTCGGTGGAATTCGACAACGAAGACGAAGCTGCCTCTGCCAGAGCTCCGCAGCGGATTGGACCCAAGGCCTGGAATGCAACATTTGGGTCTCATGATCTCGCCCGCGAAAGCGTTTTCTCACTCATGTGCGGCGGTTAGCCTGCCTAATCCGGCATTCATCAGGGTCAGACGCAAACATTGTAGGCTACGAGGTTGCGAACTGCTCACGCGTGCCACTACCTATACTACTATACTACTCCAACCTTGCTGTCTCCCAGAGCCCTACAGCTCTTAGCAGCATGTTAGGTGCGGAGCTCGATATAGGATTGAAGGATTTTCGGCACGCTAGTGTGGTCACATTCACTCCCCCGCCTTCTTACAGCGCGTCGCTGCCGGATGCCCTAACGCTCACACAGATTTTGCAGCATGTTGCCAGAGGTCTGCATGGCGGTAAGGCGGTATGACACTACAGCTCAAGGCAGGGAGTCACACAAATGCTTGGCAGGACCTCCTCGTTCTTCCTCGCTCCTTTATACCACTTGGATACTTCCAGAACGGCCAGCGGTTCGCTCTCGTAAATATCCGCAAATCGCTTCCTAATTCGCGTGGCGCGCCAGTGGCTGGTGTGAACAGTCCACTATCACATTAAGGTTGTAAATAGTGCCTTTTGACCCCCGTTGCACATCCGGGTGTGTGGGTTGGGGTTGATACGGGGGCGGCACGAGAAGCCGAAAAAGGGGGGAAGGCAGTTTTCGATCCCTGAGAACGTCACGGACCCCCTCTCCCTGCGCTGCGGGATGCAAGAAATCCCCATAAAGCCAATCAGGGAGGATGTAAGGGGATACAGAATCTCCAAGAGGTTCAGCTCAAGTGACAACAAACCATATAACAACGCATCATGGACAAGACACGAGATCGCCAGGAAGCCAATTACCAGGTAGGCAGTGAGATAGTACATATGACACAGTGGAAGACCGCTCCGACGTCGCACTGTCCGTTCCCCAGACTCCCGGAGAGGCTTGAACTTGTTAATGAACATTGCCGGGCACGGCGGAAACTATCTAACAGCCCAGGCACCTTTCTGCATATCTGGCGCTAGCAGTACTAGGTTACATGGGCGGGACAGGCCCGGCATGTCACGGTCCACGTTGCAAACTCACCGAGGCCCAAGTACCCCTTGTATGGGCTCCGTGACGGGTACTTCGTACCTAGCCTACACAGGACATCACAATACTATCAAGAATGGTGTTCACTCAGTTATAACGGCTATGGTACGAAGCACGCGCTGTTTGTTTACCACGATCCGGTATCAGGTGGGAAAAGCCGGAAGAAGCGCCTTGCCATCGAGCTCAACTGACGACTAAGATGCGGCACAACCTCTTGGCCTGCCTGGGTAGATTATGCAGTGCAGTCCTGACAGCGAACCAGTGTGAGGGACAGCTCCGTAGCAGTTACAGACGTGCATTCTAACGCTACCTGGCCAGCCATTCCGGACCTGCATTGCGATGGCAATGTGTGGCACAACTGACTTGGAACATTATTTCCCTTCCCCGTTGCTCGCGTGAACCTCGGAGATTTGGAAGCCATCAGGAACGTTCTTGTTTTCGATTCTCGAATACGAACAACCTACGGCTACACGGCCGCTCGTCGAGAGACCCTAAAACGGCAAGCAGCACTCGTTTTCCATCATGCCAACGCCAGGACTATGCCCCTTTCGGATACCCGCCATCGTCTGTATTCAGTGCTCGGGACAATGATGCCCAATGAACAGGTTGTCTTAGAGGCCAAGAGAGCTCGACGCTATTACGAGTCACTAGGCCATCCCCATTGACACCTTTCGAGATGTTTCCTGTGACTCTTGCTGATCTCCTTCCACATCCGGACGGGGACTACTGCCCTACCGCCACATTCCGGTACCCAGTCAACAACAGTCAACCAAGATCTAATGTCCATCTCTTCCCGCGCTGCCTCTCAGAGTCCAGTCCCCATTCCATGGCGGCCTGACACAGTCCCCTGCCAGGCCCTGCTACGTAGGCGCCATGGCTACTCTGGCTCTTCACCTCGAGTTGTACAGTGTGCCTGACAGTGCCATGCATTGTCCCCCTCGAACGTTTTCTGACAAACCAACTTGTCCCAACTGCATGGGATCTAGTTTGCCCTTTGTCCCGGAGCTCAGGTCCCCTGGCTTGTGACCCACTGGGGTGTCTCCTAGCATACTTATGTCTTTGGCTGATATGTCGTCACAACGGCCCTAGGGCGTCATAGCTTCTGGGAGCTCTCCGACCAGACAAACAACCTGTGAGGCATCGTAACTGGTTCCATAACAAGGTAGACCCTATGCTATCCTATTTGCGGGGACCGAGACGACGCGGAGAGAGAGAGAGAGGCATTGCGATCAAGACGCCTAGCCTAGTCGGCGCGTTCTGAATGATGTATTGCAGCCCATACTCGAGTCTCATGACCTTCTTCCTCTTGTCAGACTCTTTCCTCAAGGTCTCCCCCAGTTTCCTGCTTACACTATTTCTTTGATTGCGAAACCTTCCTCATTTGTCCACCCATCTGATCTCGTCTCGCAAGCAGACCGCCTGGATTCTGGCTTGGCTAGCTTGGCTCGGTGCGAAGATAGCTTACCTTGGGTCTTATTCAAATACCTATAAACCTTCGTCCCAACCTCCTCTGCAGCTCCTGCACCGCCGCCTCCTCATAGAAGTTTCATTCCATCCCATAGCTATTCCCGGTCTCATACCTGAGACATCGGAAGCACTCTCGAACTTTATTTACTCTTACTCCCCCTTGATCGTCCCCAGGGCTTGCCAGTTCCTGGCATCGGCCTTCAACATGGGGATCAGAAGCATACTGGCTGGGGCAGCCCTTCTCGGCGATCTCGTGATCGGGGCATCAAACTTCAGTCCAGCAAGGCCGCCGGCTATCCCCCTAGCTGTCAGGGCACCGTATCTCAACACCTGGTTAGATGCCGGTAGCGATGGCGGCAACGGCGGCTACCTTGCCGGCGAATGGGCACAGTTTTGGGCGTCCGTCTTAAGATAACCCCGTACCATGTATACGTTCACTTTACTAACTGTTTTGTATAGCCAACAGGTCACGGGGTGGCAAGGCTTCATCCGTGTAGATGGCAAGGCATACAACTGGATGGGCGCTTCTTCGATACGGGCGGACTTGGTAGATCAGACCGACTTTTCTTACACCTCAACACGGAGCACGTTCGTAATGAGCGTCGGCGGCAAGGTTGAGATGAACGTCACGTTCTTGTCTCCCGTTACGCCATCCGATCTGAGGCGGCAGTCCCTTGTTTTCTCCTATCTTGAGGTCGGGGTTCACTCATTAGATGGCGCGAATCACGATGTTCAGCTGTATGCCGACGTTTCGGCTGGTAAGTTCCAGAAACAAAAGCCCATTAGCTGAGATTGTGCTCACTTATTTTATAGAATGGGCCTCTGGAGACCGTGGAGCTATCATCAATTGGGATTACCACTCGGCTGATGGGGTTGCTTACCACCAATTTTCGAGGGATGAGCAGATCGAGATATCCGAGACCAGCGAGCAGCCGAACTGGGGCACATGGTTCTGGTCAACCAAGGATGTGGACAACGTAAGTTGATGGCAGTTAAGCAGTGATGGCTATAGTTATTTGGAAGACTGACATGACTTGGCAGCTTTCCTGGCAAAGTGGTGCTGATAACGATGTAAGAGGAAGCTTCGTCAATAATGGAGTCCTTCCAAACACGAGAGACGACAAATCCCGAGCTGTGGATAATAACTGGTAGGTCACGAAGTTACGTCTGGGATGCTTCTGCTTTCACAAGCTCACCGATATCGTAGGCCTGTTTTCGGGTTTACCAACAACCTTGGGTCTGTTGGGGGAGCTACCGTCTCTACCTTATACTCCATCGGACTTACTCAGGACAACGCGATCCAGCTCCTGGGCAAAGGTGACGGTCTAACCACCTACCCATCATTATGGAAGAGCTACTTCGGCTCCGAAGTGGAGGCGGTTAGTAATAGTCACTCGTTATGTGTAGCTCTTGTGTCATCTTCTAACAGACGTAGATGACGTTCTTCTACAATGATTATGGTGAGGCATCGAAGCTGGCGACCGACTTGGACAACAAGGTGGCCTCAGACTCTCTGGCAGCCGCGGGCCAGGACTACCTGACGATTACCAGCCTCAGCGTAAGACAGACCTTCGGCGCATTGCAGTTCACGGGCACGGATTCCGACCCGCTCGTATTCCTCAAGGAAATCAGTTCCAACAGTGATATTCAGACGGTGGACGTCATCTACCCGGCCATGCCGCTACTGTTGTACACCAACCCTAGCATCCTCGAGTACTTGCTCAAGCCGCTGTTCCTGAACCAAGAAAACGGGCACTACCCGAACAAGAACGCAATCCACGACCTCGGCACCTTCCCCTTGGCCAGGGGCTACCCAGATGGCTCCGACGAGCCAATGCCGCTCGAGGAGTGCGGAAACATGATCATCATGGCGCTGGCCTACGCGCAGCGCACCGGCGACACGGGCTACCTGGAGGCGCACTACCCGATCCTGAAGCAGTGGGCGGGCTACCTCGTGGACGAGGCGCTGATCCCCGCGGACCAGATCTCGACGGACGACTTCGCGGGGTCGCTGGCGAACCAGACGAACCTGGGGCTCAAGGGCATCATCGGGCTGCGGGCCATGTCGGAGGTGGCCAAGCTGACGGGCAACGCCGACGACGAGCGCGGCTACGGCGACACGGCGGCGTCGTACATCGCGCAGTGGCAGGGGTTCGGGATCAACAACGCGACGGAGCCGGCGCACACGACGCTGTCGTACGGCGACGGGGCGTCGCACGGGCTGCTGTACAACCTGTACGCGAACTCGCTGCTGGGCTTCGGGGCGGGGTTCGTGCCGCAGTACGTCTACGACATGCAGTCGGCCTTCTACCCGACGGTGGCGCTCGAGTACGGCGTGCCGCTCGACACGCGCCACTCGTACACCAAGACGGACTGGATGCTCTGGTGCGCCGCCGTCGCCGGCGCCGACACCCGCGACACCTTCGTCCGCCTCATCGCCCGCTGGATCGGCGTCACCCCGACCAACCGCGCCCTCACCGACCTCTACGACGCCGCCACCGGCGACTACCCGCCGGGGCTCTCCTTCACGGCCCGCCCCGTCGCCGGGGGCCACTTCGCGCTGCTCGCGCTGCAGGGCGCGCCGTCATGAGGCAGGCGAAAAGCTTTTATTAGCCGGATAATGATTGCGATTTGATTGTATTATATTTATTATTCATTTCATACTCCTCAGCGCGTCCGTATTGCTCCTCCCATTCCAGTCTACCCTACCACCTGTGACTGCTTGTCAGTAGGAGCATCTACGCTGCCGTACTGTCTCATGCATCCCACATCCTGCTCCTCTGGTTTCATTCAATCAATCACTAGCCATCGTTTCCTACAACGTGTAAGTCGTATCATACGAACATTGCGATACTAGCGTGATGGAGATTTGGCAAGAGTGTGGATTAGGTATTATTATGGCGCATAGGTAGATGTAAGGGTCTACAAAGTATATCTTCTCGGTCCGTCGTCTCCAGCGTTCGATCTCGCGCTTTCCTAGCTTCGGGAGATCCCACGGGAAACCCCGCGATCTAGCCGGGGCCAGGGGTGTCATGTCTACGGCTGTGCTTAGGGTTGGTCAGTTGGTTGGCGTCCGTGTCTAGCAGGGAAGATGCAGGGAATGGAAAGAAGGATGGAGAGGGCAGACGGATCATGTCGAGAGGACAGCATTGGCTACGATGGAGTTTGGATCTACTTGTTGCAGGCATGATATCATACATAGCAGCTTAGCGTTTTTATAAGCAGCAAGCGTTGCTTTCTTTTTTTTTCTCTTACCCCAGAATACCCGACAAATAGGTATCCCGAGACGTCCGTCTATGTGAAATGTGAAACGACCTCGTTCGCTGATAATTATGCCGGATGTTTCTCCGGGAGATGAAGATCTGCCAGTAGTTGAGGTACGACTTAGACGTATAGAATTGTAATATTGACAGAACTTTTCAGCGAGCTAGACACAAAGTCGTCGCTCACCAACAACTAAGACACGACAATCACACCAGCTGGGACGCCTTCCCCATAGTATCTCGTACACCGGCCCCTGCCCCTGGCTACCTAAGCTCCTTTCCTCCTTGCACTTGGATAGTGCCCGCTCTGCTCGTCCCATCAGCCTACGGGATTCCTCCGTACCTACACCGTATCTCGTGTTGGGCCCCAAAGTTAAACCTACCTAAGCAAATCTACGAACGCCCGCGCCGAGCCGCGCCGGCCGTCCCGTGCATCCGGTGAAATCTTAAAATCTCCGTGTCTTGCTCGAAAGGGGGATAGTCCGGCTGTAGGGTTGAAACCTTGTTCCAGACTATTTATTGTATTAACTCCCCGAGCTGCGTCGGGAGGAAGCTCGAAACATACATACATACATCCACCCCTTGCGTGGGCTACTGCATAGATATGGAACGGCTGTGGCCATATACCTATGGCATGGTGGAAAATTGGTGTATGTGATAGCATGCATTAATACTGCATAAACTCCGTCTAGCCATCCAGTTTCACGAGTCAATAAACGCAGCAATCGCCGATCTATATACCACACAAGAGATCTACCGATCACCGATCATCGATCACCGGTCCAGCACAAAGCTCCCGCTCGTGCCCTCGAACGGCGAGATCTGCCCCGCCAAGCTCTTGGCGTCGCCGAAATACCGGATCCGGTAGGTGCCGGGCTCGGCCCAGGGCTCCGTCTCCCACGTTATCTCGACCTCGCTCGTCGCCAGCAGCTCGCTGGTGCGGCGCCAGCGGAAGACGAGGTGCCAGTCGGCGTCGGTGCGCACGGCCTTCCACCGGTCCTCCCTCTTCGCAGTAGCCGCCACCGCCGTCGCATCATCCCTTTCCATGCGCAGGTCGTCCGGCTCGGATCCGGCCCCGTGGATGATGGTCTGATGATCATCGGGCTGGACGAGCTTCTCGACGACGGCGTAGCTGTCCTCGTGTTTGAGGCTGTTCCTCGGGTTCGCCCCCACGAATGTCACGGTTACGTGGACACCCCTTTGATACTTATCTTCTACGTCCTGCTTGACATCGCCGAATTTCCGGAAGAGAGGTGGCGAATCGCGCACGACAGATGGGATGAAGCTTAGACTCCGGTTGCTATTGTCCGGAGGCTTCGGTCCCGAGGGCGGCCGGCTTGTCATCGATGACCTCAGATACGGGACCCAAGACAGCGTGACGTTGATGTATGCGGCTAGAGTGTGCGGTCCATACAGTGTACTGGCACCTTCGTAGCGCTGGATACTATTACGGACTTCTGTCAGCTTTGTGACTGCGGCCGACCATGTCAAACAAATGCCTGTACTTACCCATACTCTTCCTCGGTAGTGATGTAATGCGTATAGCTATTTGCCGGTCCACCAAGAACGACGACTGGTGGCGCCGATTGGGCTTCATCTGCGAACAATGTTGCTACCTCTCCGCCAACAGCCTCTTTCCACCGCCGTCCTGCCATCGTTGTCGCCTCGCCGGGGCTGACGATGATGACCAACTGGCCGACGCGGAAGACCTGGATGTCGACAACGTTGGGAGTCCACTGATACGGATTATACATCTCGCCGACGTCGAGAAGGATGGGTTTCGGGGCATGACACGAGACTTGCTCCTCGGTGGGCTTCTTTATCATGCCGGAAACTACACGCCACACCGGTGAAGTAGTCGACGAGTCGTTGTTGTGTTGGGTAAAGTCGAAAGCACCGGGTCCATCCGAGGTGCCGGCTGCAAAGGAGTAACCCAGCGCCGCAGGGCAAGTTGTAACCACTGTCCCCTTAGGGAGTTGGAACTGATGCTTCGACATGTTGTGAAACGTGTGGAAGGACTTAACCCAGGAGCCCCGAACAGGATTGGATGCTTGGTTGAGCTGGTCGTAGAGTTTTCTCGCGGGCTCAAATTGGCGCTTACCAATTTCAAAGCATGAAGACGTGCCCTCGTCGTTTGCTCTGAAAAAGGGGCCCCGACTGTGGCAATGCTGGGACCTGCCATTGCTACAGGTGCTGTTCTCGAAGCTACACATTTTGCCGGAGCCATCCTCACACCAAGCACCAAGCACATTCGGGCTAGTATCGCCAACATTTGCCTGGGAGAAGCCGGCCACGAACCCTTCGGCAGCGGTTCCATCGTCAATGACGCTCTTCTCGAAGAGATATGCCGCTACCCCTTTATTGTCGCCTGATATCAGTGTATTGTTACCTAATACCGAAGTACCGTGAGTGGGAAACCAGGTCAGGACACCGATGTTCTTGCCATCTGACGCTCTTTGAAACTTAAGCAATGTCAAGTCCTTTTCAACGGACCCATCATCTTCAGAGCTGGCGTTGTACCTCGCGCGCTCCTCTTCGGGATTTGCGAGGTACGCGAAGAGACTCCGATTGATGTTTGCTCCAAATACCTTAGTTGATCCCACACTAAGGTGACCAGGCGCGAGACTTTCGTGGGCCCTGCGAATGGAAAGAAGAGCACCATCAACTATCGCTCGATAGCTCTGCTGGTCAAACCCTTTGCTTGTGATTTGCGGCAGGAGGTAGTTCAGCCAAGCACCGGGTCCTGCGTGGGAATGGGTGCCAGTCAGGGCAAGGTTGTGATGACCGTAGTGTTCATACGCGGGCCCGAGCTGCTGCAGGCCTGACAGAATGCCATATCTGACAGCAGTATCGCCGGACTGAGTATCAAGCACAAGGTACACAAATCTGTCGGCCTGGTTGGTAGGATCAGCTACGATGAATGCTCGAGAGTAGAGACGCTGTCGCAGACCCGTGCCGATCTGATTCGGGTCGGCGTATCCCATCAAGTTGATTTCGACACAAGGACTATATCGTAAATTATAAGCATACAACCAGTAAGCTTATCCCGCTTCCTGCAGATGCTTACCCCGTGATATCGGCTTTGCCCACACCAATAAGATATTCATCTCCATCATGCGTCGCCGAATTCCAAATCGTCTCATCACGAGTCTTCCACCACGGCTGGAGATGAAACCAATCCGGAGCCGACCAGTCAAAGGCCAGCAAAGAGTAGGACAACGGGAATATTATTAGGATAAGTAATATTGTAAGTATAGCAAGCGTAGCACTGATGCCGTTGGGAGAGGGGCCATAGCGTCCTCGACGCGGAACCGGGGACGCCGGGGCAGACCCGGTCTTCTCATCTCGGACGGTCTCCGGCATGGTGATACTATATCCCTCCCTTGCCGATATGGTACGGCCGCACGCAAACAGAAAGTTTAATCATGCAGTAGTTGAGACTGGATATCGAGGGAGATGAGGGAATAGATGAAGAGAGGGGAGTTCATTCACGGAACACACTGGTGTAGGAACAGTGGTACCAGATAAATGAAGCAACCAAATTGGCGCAAGGCGTCCATCCCCAACACTTGTCGTCCCAAACTTTCATGTGGCTGGATGACCAAGACGGTTAACTCGGAAAGGTTTCTTCGGGGCTCTGGACGGGAACTCGGGATAACGACTTCAGCTGAGCAACGATGCAGCAATCATCTATGTATTCCACGCCCCCGAAATGCGTCGCGCAGGCACAGTACGGTTCGCGACGCAATCTACGTCATTAGTTGGGCCGTAAGCCGTTCCAGTCCCTGCCGACCCCGGTCGGTGTCTAGGTGCGCGAAAACCCCACTATATGGTTCCAGGGCACGGGAACCGACAACTGCGGACAGCTGCCTGAATCTGTTTTGATAACGATAACAAAAGAAGCAGCAGCAGCAGCATTGAAGCAGCTGAGGTCGTTGTCGTATACCGGCATCAAAGCGACGGCATAATCCCATTTCTAATTCCCAACCCGCCGACACATCGCCAATCATAATCCAGTCCGAAAGCAAGCGAACAAGCAAGCAAGCAAGCAAGATGTCCATCCGCACCACCGTCCACGAATCGCTCCCCTGTAAGCCAACCTCTGCGCCTCCCTCTATCATTCCATCCGCCTCGCGAACCATCATCATCATCATCATCACATGTCTACATCTCCCTCCCTCCCTCCCTCCTTCCCTGCGCAATACTAACGCGGCCACCACGGTCAACCCCCGCAGACATCGACGCCGAGCCGACGCCCGCCGAGCGCGCGGCCGCCGAGTCCCTCATCGCCGCCGAGGCGAAGACCGGTAACCCGCCCGAACCCAATAGTACGCCAGCAGCGGCGCGCGAACCCAGCTTCAGCCCGCTGGTCGCGGCGGAGCTCGCGCGCGTGGCCGCGAAGCGGCCGCTGAGGGCGATCGACCTGGCGCGGTACGAGGCGCAGGGCGACGTGTCCTCCCTGCACCCTTCCCTCTCCTCCGACGACAGCGAAAACACCCTCGGCGCGGCCGTCTCGCGCGCGTACGCCGCGCGCACGTACCTCGACGCCCGCCACGCGCACCTGCGACTGCTCGACTCGGGCGACGGGCTCGGGCGCAACGCGTGGCTCGTGGGCAACTGGCAGCTGGAGGCGGGGCTGGCGTCGGTGGAGCGGGAGCTGGCGGCGGCGCGGCGCGAGATCGACGTCGTCAACCTCGGGCGGCGGCGCGCGCAGGAGGAGGTCGGGGGCGGGGGCGGCGAGCTGCGCGGCCTCGAGGACGCCTGGCGCCGCGGCGTCGGCCGCGTGCTCGAGGCCGAGGTCGCCGCCGAGGCGCTGCGCCGCCGGGTCCTCGAGAGGCAGAGGCAGGGGCAGGGGCAGGGGCAGGGGCAGAGGGGTGGCGGTTGAAGGAAGGTGGGAATAAGCTGGGCCTGAGGTTATGCTATGCTATCTAATTCTTAATGATACCACCATCACGATTAGTACTAGTTACTTGGCTTCCGTGGAGGATTGTCGACATGGATATGAGCAAACCAGTTTACTAGTACATGGGCAGCGGGCCTGAGGACGTGGATTCCAATAAATAGGGAAGAGGGAATTGCTTTAAGGGGGAGAATTTTATGATACCAAGTTGCTAAGAAGTGTATGCTTAAGTAGGTAACGGTGGAGTCCTCTATGAAGCAGCCCATGAATTTATGCTAAGAATTCTGCTGCGGTATCCATAACTAGTAAGAAAGCAAGCCTACTACTGAACACGAAAAGCGAGGGTAATTCCGAGAACGCCTGCCACACCAGAATTCGATAGTTCCCACCCGCCATGAGTGGTTTCCCTTCTCAAAGAGTATCACGCCTAGCGTTGCCCGCATGTAGAGGGTCAACATCCTCTACCCCTGACTTGACGCCCACGTACCTGGTCCGCCTCATGATTCCTTCCACGGGACCAAGTAATCTTGCAAACGCTTTCTTGCCGAGTGTGGCAACCTTCACTTCGGTGGTGCTGATGACATCTGCCGCTCGCGGTGCATCATTAAGCAAGGCAAGCTCACCGAAGAAATCGCCCTTCTTGTAATGCTTGACAGATTCTGTCTTGCCATCCTTGTAAGCATCGGCTTCACCAGACTCGAGCAGGAAGAAGGATTTCCCAATGTCGCCTTGTTTGATGATCGCATGGCCAGGTGGGTATTTCTTGGTTTCTAACGCATCGGCGATCTTGGATCTCTCGTAAGGCGTGAGTGTAGCAAGGAGTGGTACTTCCTCTAGGAAGCTCTCGTATAGCCGCCTCCGCGCAAACGTAGATTCCATGAGGATTCGACGGAACGTGACCCGGTCCAGGGCCCATAATGTACATCCTGACTCGGCAGAGATGACGGTGGCGGCTCGAGGAGCATTATACATAAGGGCTAGCTCGCCGAAGGAACCTCCGGCTTGGATGCTGCCCACTTTGTTGCCCATACCATCTGGGCCAGGTTGTACCGCACCGCTGTCGTTGACATATACGTCAAAGGAGCCCTTCTCAACGACGTAGAAGTAATCGCCTGCATCCCCCTGGATGATGACCTGTATTAATGTTAGTAACGACTGAGAGCGCTACTGAGAGCTGAATCATGAAGGATATTTCCATACTTTGATATCTTTAGCCGGAATCGGCTTTTCCTGCAGAGCCCCCAAAATCTGATCATTCTGTTCATCGTCAAGGTGGCTAAATAAGAAGTTTCCCTCGATAGCTCTCTTCAATCTCTCCAATTGTTCCGCGGTTTTAGGGTACGAAGGGGGCGTCCAGTTATCGTTAACATCGGCTACTGGCTTCAGCGATTCGGCAGAAACAGACGTGCGGCGGCCAAAGTTGTACTCAGCCGGGTAACTATCCGGGTTGGGAGGTGTTCTCATCGAGAATGACGGTGCGTCTGCCGAGGCATCACCGCCAAACGGGCCACCGAATGGCCCGCGGAAACTATGGGCTGGGGTAAACGATGCAGTTGTGGGGGAGGTGATCATGTCGTTCTCGTCTTCCTCGGCTACATTCGACAAATCTCTAGAATGGCCGGGGGGTGGCGTCGCAGGTTTGGACCCATCATTGCCGAATGGGTTCGAGTTTCCCGCGAAGGGGCTCGTGAACGTCGCTCCCGACATCGCGCTATTGTTGGGAGCTCGGAATAGATGCTGCGTAGAGTCTTGTGCGCGCTCTTCGGAGAGACGCCGTTGGAAATACTCGAGACAGAATAACAAGATTTCGGATGGGTTCTCGCGGCGGATATGATCTCCGAGTGCTTCTATTTCTTTCTGGTAAGCGCTAGGCAGGGACATGGTGCGTAAGGCTGGGGAAGTGTCCTGAGGCTATGCCTTGATAGCACGGTATTTGAATGAATTCCTCAGTTGGACGATCTATGCAAACGGGGTAGAGAGATGAGAGGCAAATTGGATTACCTGAGGAAGCAATACTAGGTAAGAAGATTGGACGTAGTCTACTATAAGCTACTTGCCAAATTGCGACCCTGACCGTCCAAGTAGATGGTAGGCACTAGCTCGTTCAGCTAGGGTTAGCCGACGGCCTGCCACCGGTAATGGAGGGTTCGAGAACGGAAGGGCGCTTAGAAGAGTAGGTAGGTACAACGGAGAGCGAGGCTGTGGTCGAAAAGAGAGGTGATAGGAAGGGTAAGCGGGGGATCGCCCGTGTTGTACAGACTCCTGGGGACAAGACGAGAATGGAAGACAGATGCTGTCTATGAGATCCAGACTGAAGGGACGTTTCAATGGAAGGACTGAAAGGAAATAGACAATAATAGGGAGAGTTTAAAAGGATGTAGGCCTGAGTAGGCAGAGAAGACGATAGGGTAGGGGTAAAGAAAGGTACAAGAGTGGTGGCACTTACTCTGCAACTGGCAAGCCGGTTACTGTCAAAGAATGTTCCGGTCGGAGGGGAGGGGAAATTATGTCTATTTCTAGACAGGAAAAGCTGATGCTGTCACGCTGTAATCTTGCTGCTCAAAAGGTGTTGCAGGAGTCAGGCCAGACACGGGAGTTGGGGGAGGAGGGAGTTTGGTTTGATAGAGGCAGGTAGGCAGGCAGGCAGGTAGGTAGAAGAAGAAGCAAGCAGACAAGCAGCTAGTCAACCAATCGATCAATCAATCAATTAACCAATTGTTTTGCTGCATATGCAGGTCTGGGAGAAGAAAAAGGGCGTACGATGTGAGAGGAAACGGGGATGAGCTAAGCAAGCCAATTCCTAGACTACCTAGATGACGACGATGGGGTTGCGGTGGTGGTGGTGGTGGTGATCGAGGTTCAGCAGGGTCAATTTTTTTTTTTTTTTTTCATGTCTCTTCATATTCCGCAGATTACATGTACCTATCTCGTACGATGTGCGCTTTGACGGGTCTGGCTCTGGCTCTGGCTCTGGCTTTGGCTCTGTTCGTCTGTTCGAGATTGTCTCTCAATCTCCCCTTTTATTTCATTAGATAGTTGTCGGGAAAATGGTACATTACATAGTGAATAATAACATCATTTCCAGCTCGCCAGGGTTGGAGCAGTCTTCATTCTTCCCCCCCACCCCACCTTTCATGCTGCTGGATCATGATCTACAACCTTCTCTTCTTTTTCTGGAATGCTTGGCCCGAGCTCCCTACCCACAAGGGGTTGTCCGTCATGGTTCGTGCTCTCCGAGTCCTTTTTTGGCAAAAACACCAATGAGGCACCTACATAGTCGTCATCATCATCAGCGCTGAAAAGTGAACGATTCCAGTTAGTTTTGCATCGTGATGGCCTCACCGCCCGTTGGCTTATACATCTTCATCGAGGAAATATAACCTTATGCTTGACTGGATAGGCTGACAGCGGCTAGGCAGACTTGACGTTTTTATCTTATGCATGTAATCTGTACCTACGTTGCAGACATAGTTCAAAGCTGATATTGGCATGTAAGCACGGCTAGTCATCTCTATTGGCGCGACATTACCATCAGCAAGAGTTGAAGGTTACCTTCTCCAAAACGTACCTCGGTAATCGACCAATTTTTGGATTAAGTGGCGCGCCTGAGCGTTTCTTACATGGCTATCTAGACGAATGCAGAATGAGTCATATGTCGATTCATTTTGAACGGTCCGTTTCAAAATCATGCAGCATATCACAACGCTAGGCAGTGCCGTATAGGGGCGGGTTTTTAAACAACTTTTTTTTTTTTTCTCTCTCTCTCTTTCTATGGACGTATCAAGCATGTATCAATGCCATCGAGCCGTGAAATCATAGCCTTGTTGAAATCCGATAGTCTAGCTTCTCTCATGTCGATGTGTTGAACGCAAAGCAGGTAAGCTTATAATCAGCCGCACGCAGTCGCCTAGGCTGAAGCCAGCTTCTCCTCTTTTCGGCGTTGCTCTTCCTCCAGTATCTCCCTCTGCCTATGGGCGGCCTCTCCTACAGCCTTCATACCCTTCTTTCTCTGCCGTTCCTCGTACTGGTCTCGACTCTTCATGATGCGCTGTACGATCGTGCCAGCATTGACGTCCTGGAACGCATGACTTGCAACCTCTTGGAATATGTCCATTTCCTTGGGAGCAGTGTACGGGTCATAGGAGAGAGGCATAAACGCTGTTGGCCCGTGATATACAGCGTCGGGCGTACCCCAAGGCAACGTGGTAAGGTACGATTTGGTTGGCGAAAAGGGTGCGCCAAACACAACCGCGTTCACGTACTGCGCGGAGTCATCAGTCAGAAACTATCAAATAAATGGGGAAATTGCTTACTCGACACTGGAGAACGCATAGACCCCGCTCGTAGATATTCATAATCGGGTAGTTGACCCCCTTCCAGTGGTTGATGACTTCATCGTCATGAACGCCAGTCACGACGAATACAGGACCGTAGTCGGCGCCCTTGCCAACGCGTTCGTTGACGGCCTGCTGGTCGTACCAACCTTCCTTCCGCGCTAGGCTCTCTTCGGCCAGGACGACCTGTCGAAGGAATTCGATATGTCCACTAGAAAATAAATCGAAACCTCCATCGACATAGACCACTCTCTGGCCAAGTTTTGGGCCTTCTGCTTTCAGGAGCGGGCGAAATGCGCCAGGTTCGTCGTTCCTATGTTCGATCTTGGCGGCTATCGGGGCAGACCAGAACCATACGTCTGCGCCCGGATTCGTTCCCGTCTCGTCAGTTGCATACTGGGTGATGCGAGCCGTCATAGCTTCGGCCTCTGACTTCCTCTCAATGTCGGTGCCGTTTCCCTCTTCGCCAGAGAGCGTCTTCTCGAGTGATTTGATGAAATGCGTCCGGGTGCAGAGCAACATGCGGCCGACCAAGTCAGTCGTGGATATACTAGGGGTTCGCTTGACAACCTTGAAGCGTCCGGCCGCCTTCACAAACCGGTAGCAGTCCTCGCCACTGCTGTCAGAGGTGATGTCGTCCCCATGGACAACGTACTTGCAACCGAAGTGTGTTATAAATGACAGTTGCGTGACGTATGGCGCATGTGGGATGGATCGGGTAACCCAGCGGCAGGCGTCTACCGCAGCGAGCCTTCACCCAGGTGATCAGTAGAATGTCCCTCATAGATTGTCCTAGGAAGAGCTATCCGTACCGTTCCTGCAGATTCATGACCGTCGGGCCCTTGTTCTCTAGGATGGACTCGTCCGAGTGCACTCCCACGTACAGCTCGGTGCCCAGTTGGCGGGCTTGTAACATGGCGCCGGCATGGCCATGGTGGAAGAAATCCCAGCAGCCGTCAACCCAGATACGGTCTTCCAACAGCTTAGGAGCTGGTGGCCCAGAAAGGACCTCTTGTTCTGAACCCATTTGCAACTGGGGAAATGTCGGAGGGCTTCTAGAGTATGTCTCAACTTGGTGGCTTCAGGAAGGCGATACCTAATAATATTAGCTGAAGGGAACATACACCAAGACAACGTACCTAGGTACCACAACCGTTCAGTGTTCCCTAGGTACCTCCTACCTATTAGTTCAGGCTCATGCCTTCAATATCGTTGGCTGTTGCTGGTCGGGAGGTCGCGGCGTACCTCCGACATGCGACTTCAATTAGACTGTGTTTTATCAAGTTAAGCCCGTAGTCCGTATGTGCCAGAACTTGCAGGTTACTCACTTGTACCTGCCTAACGTTTAAGATATTTCAAACTGGGAAATAACGATGAATTGTCTATTGAAAGATGATAGATAAACGTTTGATAGATACTTAAATGCTTATATTTGCAGTGGTTCTTTTGTCTTTCTAGTATACCATTCTTAGACGCCACAAAGCACATCACTACGTGCACAACTGTTTGTTCGAACCTGCAAGCTTTGGTGCGGGTGTGTGCAATAACTGACCGTATGAAAGGGATATCACACTGTATTTGACCCTTCCTTGACAGGGTCTAGGTACCTAGGGGGAGGTCCTTGACCCCGCAATCGAATATTGGAAGAGAGCTGGAAGTAGGTACAAATTACCTAAGTAGGCAGATAACGCATGCCAGGGCTCCCGCCTACAAGGAATACACCCGTGATAGGCATTAATGAGCTATCATTGTATCGTATACTTGATAGATGATGCGGTGGGCATAACGCCTTAGTTTGTTTTATACCGGTATCATATCTACCTCCAGAAGCCCTGCCTACCATGTCCACTCCGGCGGCGGCACCAACGGGCGGCCTCACCGCCGAGCAGCTCGCGACCTTCGAGCGGGACGGGTACCTGATCGTCCCGGACGCGCTGCCGCCGACGACGGTGCAGGCGCTGCTGGCCGAGACGCGCAGCCTGCTCGAGGGCCTCGCGCTGGCGGACCACCCGATGACGCGGTTCAGCACGGGGGAGCGGTCGGCGCACGTCGGCGACGACTACTTCCTCGGCTCGGGCGACAAGGTGCGCTTCTTCTTCGAGGAGGACGCGTTCGACGCCGCGACAGGCGAGCTGAACAAGCCCAAGGCCCGCGCCATCAACAAGATCGGGCACGGCCTGCACGCGCTGTCGCCCCCCTTCGCGGCGCTGCTCGACCCGGCGCGGAACCCGGACCTGCTGGGGGCGGGGACCGCGGGCGGCAGCGTGGCGGCGGGCCGCAAGGAGAGCCACCCCGCGGCGGTGGCGCGCGCGCTCGGCTTCCGCGACCCCCGCTGCCTGCAGAGCATGGTCATCTGCAAGCAGCCCGAGATCGGCGGCGCCGTTCCCCCCCACCAGGACAGCACCTTCCTGTACACGGACCCGCCGAGCGCCGTCGGCTTCTGGTACGCGCTCGAGGACGCGACCGCCGAGAACGGCTGCCTGAGCTTCCTGCCGGGCAGCCACCGGTGGGCGCCGGTGCGCCGGCGCTTCGTGCGCGCGGGCGCCGGCGCCGGCGGCACCGGCTTCGAGGAGAACGACGGGCCGGGGTTCCCCGCTGGAGAGGGCTACGGCGAGGATCTTGCGAAAAACGGCGGCGGCGGGGACGGCGAGTATAAGATGGGCGAGGTGAAGGCCGGCTCGCTGGTCCTGATACACGGCAACCTGTTACATAAGAGCGAGAAGAACTTGAGCCAGAAGGGACGGATCATCTACACGTTCCATGTGATCGAGGGAGAGGGCGCCAAGTACGATGAGCGGAATTGGCTGCAACCGCCGGCTGAGGGATTCACGAAGCTCTTTAGGGACTAGTCGATAGGGAGATGTAAACCGTACTACTATGTTGCACTGGAGTGTTCGAAAATAATACACTGGGCTAGAGATTGCCGGGATCTTTGAATAAGTTTATAATTCTATTCTCGTTACACGGGTTGTTTTCCATAAACCTCCGTAGCCTCGTGATTGACCTCTCGGACTACTCCACGATTATCAGCATGCTCTCTTGTAGGTTTAAATTCGTAAGGAATGGCCCATCTCCGAGACTCATGACACCCTGGGCGATCTATACTAGCCGACGAAACGATCCTTTTGGCGGTGAAGCGCGCGCATATGGAAGAGTGTTGCTAGTAGAGCACCAGCACTTATGTTCCAGACGTAGTGGCGGAGTGGTCGACGGGTGCTGATACGTCGGTCTGAGGTGGTGCGACGATAAGCCGGCACCCGACCACCGTATCTGATAACCTCAGAGGGTCGTCGAGGTGATATTGGTGCTCGTTCAGTGCCAAGCATCTTTGAAGTGCTGTATAGCGGTAGCTAAGAAGGTACAGATCTGTATGGGCTTTGCTTGCCTGGACACATGCTAATGCTCTTGGCTAACCTTATGCTCGCTGTTGTCTACGACGAATCTGAATGCATGACTACTAGATTCCAATGAAGATATACACTTCTACCGCAACAATGAAAATCAAGTGTTTTTCAATAAATTTCATGTGATTCCATGATAGGCTAGGACGCCATGGTTCTATATCATATGGACGTGCCCTCCCGGCTTCCTCGTGTGCAACACTTTCTATACAAAGCCTAATTACATACACAAGTCGTATAGAATCTTGCTACATCAGCTTACTGGCTATTAAGCGAAAGCTATTTCTATGTCACTATACATCACATTCCAATTTTGCAGTTGTAGACAGTCTTCCCATGCAATAGACATCGTATTTCCCTATGAACCAGACTGGGGCCACCGCCCAGAACAGCTGGACTCATCCGTCCGTATACTGACGGGTCGAATAGAACGCCGACAAGAATGCGCAGCTGCCAGAATTAGTCCTTCCGAACACACGTCAGGAGACGGCTCTGTATATTCTCGATGACACCAACATGTGGTGACATGAGAAGAGCTGATCTCCCCCCAGCCATTTCCTCAGTCCGAAAACTGCAGTAATAGTATGCACGAAGAAGTAAAATCTATGAGTACAAGCAAATGGCCACTCGAGTGCCATTTTTAATAGTTTTGCGGTGGTGAAAGAGGGTTGGCGTGAGAGAGCAGTCCAGTCTTGAGGGGCACCCTTTCAAGGGGATGCTCTCCTCTTCTCCTTACAAGACGCTTTCCCACGAAATTCCACAGGAGTGAGGTTCACACGAACCTTAAACGGCGCCTCATACGGTGCGGTGTTTGCGTCGTATCCAGATGGAAGGCGTGGTAGTCACAATCGAGGGCGACGTCTCTAGCGACCGTAAGGATGGAAGCCCCGATTTCCTCCTCTACCACCGCCACGGTAGTTTGCGCCTGGCTTACCAGCGTTCTTAGGACCCGTAGGGGCGTTCGCGGGGGGCGCATTATGGGGGTCGCTGGGCGACGGACTTTGCGAGTGTGCGCCGCCTCGTCGATGAAAGCCTCCCCGCCCTCCTTGGTTATAGTTTGGCTGAGGGACGTCGTCGTACATGCCCTCCCACGAAGTCGGATCGCCACCGCCCATGTTACCATAGCCTTGGTTGTATCCGCCACGGCCGCCACGTCTACCTCCACCACCTCGCTGGTTAAACATCTGTGGTTGGTTGTTGAAGTCGTTGAAGCCTTGTTGGTCTCCGCCACCTTGTCCCTGGCCTTGACCAGCGCCTCCGTTACCCATCATTGGGTTCTGCATCTGCTGTTGCATTTGCTGCATCAAGGCTGGATTCATGTTTGCCATTGCCGCCATGGGGTTGGTCGGGGAGTTCTGCCCTCCACCCTGGGCCATCTGTTGCTGCATTTGTTGCATTTGTTGCATCTGCATCATCTGCATCATAGCCGGGTTCATAGCGCCCATGCCCATCCCCCTATTCATAGCCATTTGCTGTTGCACCATGGACATGTACCGTTGCATATTTTGCACATACTGGGCCATGACTTGGGGCGTCATGCCTCCTTGGCCCATCTGGCTGGCCATCTGGTTCTGATTCGCGTTCGGCTCCTCCATAGGGCCCTTTCTGCCAAACTTGCCACCGCGTCGCGAGACGTCTTCCTCCTCCCGCATGTTGCCTCTGGGTTGAGCTTTCTTCACCTCAATCGGCTTGCCATGGATTTCCAAATGGGTGGTCAGACAAGCATCGACGCCGGCTTCACTCTCGAACGTAACAAACCCAAAACCTCTAGGTCGACCAGTATCCTTATCCATCATCAGAGTGGCATCCACAACTCGGCCAAACTGAGCGAAGTAGTCTTTGAATTCCGGCTCTGTCGTGTCCTGGCTGACGCCCCCTACGAATATCTTGCTCGTTTTCTCTTGCTCATCTCGAGGAATGGCACGCTTCGGGTCGATCTGACAGTAGCCTTTTAGCAACACGGACCTTCACACGAGCCGAAAGCAGGGTAGAACTTACAATCTTTCCATCTAAGAAGTGTTCCTTGACCATAACAATGTTCACCGTCTTAGGGTCCTTGAACGTAAGAAATCCAAAGCCACGGGATCTACCGGTGGCGCCATCTCTCATCACTGTGCACTCGGTCACCTCCCCAAACTGTGAGAAGTAGTCGCGAAGGGATTCTTTTACATCGGTCAGTACTAATTAGTCCAGAGACGAGAATACCTTGTTGCTGTTCTTACGATCTGTAGTTTCCCAGTTCAGTCCACCGATGAACATTTTTCTGTAAAGAATCCATGGTCAGCCTAATTTCCATCTCAAACAGTGACGCGATATGAACTGCAGTGAGATGGGTAGAGCAAGCCAGTCTATGCAATATGCGGTTTGAAGGATGCAGCCGCCGCTCCAGAAAATATGTAGGTCTTATCGCGTGTATAACGTGCATGTCGGTGCTAGAAATGCAGCGGCGTGAGGCCAGGTAGCGAGCTCTCGGACCTTGCATCTTTACCGTCTATGCGCTTAGCCGCCGGGCCGGTAATCCAAGGTTGGGAAAGAGGCGAAGCTTTCAACGAGGCAATTTCACCAGCTTGGGGCCTTTCGCAGTCGGGGGGAAATGGGATGTAGTCCTCCTCTTGATCCCTAGGTCCATCCATGGCGGTCGAGGTTGTGTGTCCGTACTTCAGATGAGGGAGTGGTAGGTGCATGGGCCAGCTGTGAGATCCGACGAGCAAGCCACAAACAGCACTGCTCACGGCAAGAAACTAACGCAGCAGAGTATGCGTGAAATGTTGTCGATTGTTTTTTTGTTCTCGTCTTTTTTTGCTACCGTGAAGCTAGGCCTAGCCATTGACCTCGAGCGCTATTCGCTGCCAAATCGTCTTGTTACAGCCCTCAGAGGACCCTTCCTTGGTTGAACTTTATGAGCCTATCTTTGACGAATGGCTATGGAAGGCAGTAGTAGTGTGGTCTGTCTGTACTGACTATGGTCGAATCTCATCGTTGGGTTTTTTTAGGTAGAAGAGCGACTCCTCCTTCGTCTTCAATTCCTTTTCAATCTTGTCCCCGCGACGATGTGCCACTTCTATTTCGGACGGCCGGTGATTCTTCATTTGGTACTGCATTCGAACGTCTGGCCAACTTGGCAGGAGCCCATCACCAGATCTTTCCTTCAGAGACCATAGCCACACAGCAAAGCTCACTCCTATTGCCCTTCTGGTCCGAGTCCCAGGGTACTAAAGCACATAATCTTTGCATCGCCAAAGCAATTCCTAAGCCATATGCTCGAGGGCCAGAGCACGCTCCTGACCTAACACTGATCTGACCTCCGAGATAGCGGACTGAGGGCCATCCTCAACCAGGCAGACTGGCTGCATATCGAGTGGGGGGTGAAAAACAAAACTAGGATAAACACAAGCACTTACCCGTCCTCTTTGGCACTAGGGCCTCTGGTGGTGTGGAACGTGGGAGTAGATACTTCCTGCTGAAGGGGTGCAGATGCCGCACTACTGGGGCCATTTCCCAAATTGAAATCGACATCATCATCGTCATCGTACGCGTCCTCGGGATACTCTTCACCATAGCCGTTCTCTTCGGCTGCAGGGGCGTTGTCTACGGGCGCTGGATCGTACTCGGGCTGACCGGCTGACTCTACTGAGGGTTGGGGCTTCGATACAGCGGGAGCGGTAGGAGTAGGAGCAGCTGCTTGGGTCGGTGCGACAGCTGCTTCGTTGTCATCGTACCTGCGAGCGGTCAGCAATCTTGTTATGGGTGTGTATGGCCACAAGGGCATCCAATGGCGACATGACAGATAATTATAAACTAGATTTTACTTACAGGTCATCGAAGAGATCGTCCTCGAAGTTCTCCTGGTCTGCCATGGCGAAAGAGTTTGCTGGTCCTGGTAGATGCTACGGGGAGAATTCGAGTCGAATGGGTATGCTGATTTTGGAATCGTCGACAAGCAACTGTCCTTTAATCAACCAAGTAAAATACTTGCGGTGAAAACAAGTGAGATCAACTATGCGCACATGGAAGAGATGCCGGTGCAAAGAGACAGTAAGGAGGGAAATGCAGACGAAGGGTGGATAATGGTGAAATGGTGAAATGGTGAAATGGTGAGGAGTCGTCGACAAAAAAGACTTGCAGCCTTCTGAAGACGAAGTAGCCTGAGAGAAACCTTGAGCCAATTGGGGACGCGAAAGTAGCAGCGAGTGCCTGGGCCGTTTGAGGCGTCACAACACGGACCTTCTAGGTACGTACCTCCAAATCGCCTAGGTGAAAGCTGAGGTTGTGTGGGGGACAATACAAGGTGCCTAGGTAGGTAGGTACACGGCACACACACAGTAGGTAAAGCTGTACCGAGCCTTATCGACTCGATAAGCACGGGCTACTCTAGGGCTAGGCAGGCTGGGCAGGCTGATACCCACTGTCATCGACAATTTCTACCTGTACATACTGGAGGTAATATGGATGGTTCATAACCTACCTGCCCGAAGCCTGCTGATGATACGAGCGCGGTTAGGTACCTAATCTTGAGGCGTGCCTCCCTACGTAGGTATCTATGTGATATGCATGCACATACTCCATACATTGGATGCAATGGCTGAATCAATAGGTACTAAGTATCTAAGGTAATCCATGTGTGGATGTACCTTAACTAGGTACAGTCGTACAGTCCATACTTCTAGGTACATGATCCATTGCCTATCAACTTGGAATATTATCACAGAGGGAAAAGGCCTTATAATGATTCTATGGGCGGATATCTCAACCCATCCCCAAAGCTGTAGATTCCACCCTCCTATATACTACCAGTTGCTCTCTTATTAGGATGTAGCTACTGTCCATATTTGCCTCGTCCCATCGAAAGACTTCCAAGGTACCTAGAGGTAAAGTAGGTATCGTTTGACTCCATACCTTCTGTGGCTTGGAGAGTGGCTCAAGCTGCTTGATCTGCTTGATTGATTTGCTATCTGAAGTACCTACGCAGGCAGCTAGGCTAGCATTCATATACGTAGGTACATCCATGAATCCTACTTGGTCGAGGGGTTATCGTAGCACCGCATTCAATGGCTCCATCATTAGCTACTCACTTATAGCCTTGGTATTCAGTCTGCGTTTTTGACGTTGGATCCTTCAATGGACGGACGCCACCTTGCTAGGACAATGTGATCGTGGTTCTTCCATCAAACTCCATCGCTATGTTTTCTTCCTCGGGGAGCGGCAAGAAGCCGTCCCAACAGGTAAGCATTCCAACGTCCAGCTCCATAAAGACTGTCGCCTGAATGTTGACGATGATGATGATGACGTAGGAAATGGTCCAAGTCGGTAAGCTCAATCGATTCCTTTTCCTTAGTGGTAGCCAGTACCATCTGTGCGCTCATACGGCGCTGATTGACGAGACGCAAGATTCTTCGCTAATATGATATGTCCTGTGTCCGTGAATAGAGAGGTCTGAGTAAGTCGCATGCGCACCTGCTGTTCTTTGTCGGTGAGGTTTCGCCTTGACTATGGCGACAACTAAGGGCAAATCAGGTCGGCTTCGCCCTTCTGGCGGACTCAAAGAGAAGGCACCCCGAAGAAGACGACAGGTCGAGATTCGAACCTCGTCGTAGGTGCCGCTTATTCGCATGCGGACATGCTCAAAATTGACAATCTGTGGGTCTGAACACCCGCTTCATCCCCTCAGCCTGATCGCTGACTAGTCACCGCTTAGGAATGTGTCCGGCTCCTCATCGCGCCCGAGAACTCCCCCTCCGCCTTCTTCGTTATCACAGAGAGCTCGAACAAGCGACGTCAGCTCTCCGCCGCCGCCGCCGCCTAGATCCTCGTCTGGCTTGTCTTCTCCGCCCTTGAAATCATATTTCAGTTTTCTGTCCAACACGAATGAAGATTGGAACGTTGACGACCCAGAGGGGCCTGAAGGGGAGGATGTTTTTGGTTACGAAGACGACGATGGGGACGAGTTTGGCTTGCCAAGCCTGTCGAATATGAAGCGAAAGTCTCAGCGGAAGGCTGCTGCTGCTGAGAGGGGTACATCTTCGCATGCTCATCCAACATCTGTCGAAAATACGCTCGGCTTCCCCAAAAGACGCTATTCAGATAGCGCCGACATAGCTATCGAACGACCAGCATCTTCCTACCCGATGCCCAAGAAGAGCGAAGGAAAGATTCTTAGGCCGCAATATAAAGATATTCTCAAAGGTGGGCCTGACTGTGCCCTTCGTATTGTCCCTATGGCTTATTGAGTATAGACCCGGCCAATGCGCTACATCTCATCGATCACCCCCCAACCCCGGCCAACGCCACTGCGAAGGAAATCGATGCCATAAACTCTCGTGTAACAAAAATAAATAAGTTTAAAAAGATCCTCCAGGCCACCACGATTCCATTGACAGATCTGAGGGCTCTAGCATGGGGTGGTGTCCCTGGAGAGGTCAGGACCATGACCTGGCAACTTTTGTTAAGCTACCTACCAACGAGTAGTGAAAGGCGTGTCGCGACGTTGGAACGAAAACGCAAGGAATACCTCGACGGCGTGCGGCAAGCTTTCGAACGTGGCGGGGCGAACCCTACGACAAGCGGCCGTTCGCGAGGCCTAGACGAAGCAATATGGCATCAGATCAGTATAGACGTGCCTAGGACCAATCCTCATATCGAGCTATACAGCTATGAGGCAACACAGCGGTCACTGGAGCGGATATTATATGTCTGGGCCATCCGCCATCCGGCCAGTGGCTATGTACAAGGAATCAACGACCTAGTGACGCCTTTCTGGCAAGTATTCCTGGGTACTTATATCACCGACTGCAACATCGAAAGCGGCATGGATCCTGGACAGCTCCCTAAAGCAGTGCTTGACGCAGTCGAGGCCGACTCGTTCTGGTGTTTGACAAAGTTACTTGATGGGATACAGGATCATTACATCGTCGCCCAGCCGGGTATCCAGCGGCAGGTTGCGGCGCTTCGGGATCTTACCGCTAGGATTGATGAAGGACTTGCAAAGCACCTTGAAAACGAACATGTCGAGTTCATCCAGTTCAGCTTTCGCTGGATGAATTGTCTCCTCATGAGAGAGATCAGCGTCCGAAACACCATTCGGATGTGGGATACTTATCTGGTAGGAACCCCCATATAATATTGTGATCGTCTTACTGATCGTACCAAGGCCGAAGAGCAAGGGTTCTCGGAATTTCACTTATACGTTTGCGCGGCATTCCTGGTTAAGTGGTCGGCCAAACTTGTTAAAATGGATTTCCAGGAAATCATGATGTTTCTACAAGCGCTTCCCACCCAGCAGTGGACCGAGAAGGACATCGAGCTTCTGCTCAGCGAGGCTTATATTTGGCAAAGCCTGTTCAAGAATTCTTCTGCACACCTAAGGGGTGGTCCCAGTCGAGCCCCGTCAAATCTGCAACTATGAGCAACGCCATAGTGACCGTCTTAACGCGTACGACTTGCTGCATCAACACCTCAGTGTGCTGAGTTACAAGGTCCAGGAACATGTGCCGAACCAGACGGAGAATACTTCACAGTCTGTTCGTGGCTTATAACGCTTTGAAGTACTCATGCTTCGCTCCTCACAACTGCTTCCCAAGCGGCAGCTCTAACGACAGGATCTACGCAACGTTATGTCAGCAGCGAAGGAACAAAAGCTTGCCTCCTCCAAAGGGTACCATAGGGCGACTTCCTGCAACCTGCATTCGGATGAAGTGGCACTATAGCCAAGTTCACGCCTAGATTTCAGATCAATCACTCACGAGGCAGTTTGCGATGACGTGCGTCGATGAGAAATATTTGGCTGGAGGGGACCGAAGTAGTGCTTCCTATGGTCTGAACATGCTTCAGGGCATAACATCAATGCGCTCATCGTCCCCATGACACCATCTATAGCAGGATTGCTCTAATGTCAGGTTCTTCCCAAAAGGGAGTGCTCTGGCCATGGAGTTATAAACTCCAAAACGAGGCAACATAGAGCAGGATGCAGACAGAGAGCTGGTCATATATATTTACATATGCAAGCCTCCAATCTAAGATCTCTTGGCTTGGAAAAACTGATCGCTACCGAAGTGATGTCTTGTGCCAGCATAGAATATCAACATATCAAGTACTATTTCCTCGATCATCAAAGCCAGGCTCTCTTGTGTTCATTATATGATCCAAGTTTAGGCGTACCAGAACACTCACCCTGCCAGCTGGTTGATAACCACTTGGCTTTAACTTCGGGGTCGGCATTATCTAACCCCAGGACATATTATACCCTATCCCCGCCTCAAGAGGTTCATTCCCCCAGCCCGTAGGGATTCACTTTCACCGATTGCACCTTCACATGGCCGTGTACCTCATTTATCGATCGATTCGGCAGCTCCGCCTTCCAGGCCTCGAAATCTTTCATGAACCCATCAATCGACGCCTGATCCGAGGGGTCGAACGGCTCCTGGTTAAGCCCCAATTGGCGCATGTGCGCGCCCGAGAGCACAGCACCGAAACCAAAGGACTCCTCGCCGGCGATAACCTTCGCGTCGCCTATCAGGGGCTTGATGCACGCCCTGCTGCCGTTCACGAGCAGCTCCCTCGGCAGCCGCGGCTCCGTCGTGCTCGGCCTCCCCAGCCCGACGCCGTCGAGCCCGCTCGCCAGCGCGCCGACCATGGCGCCCACGGTGCGGATGCCGCCGGTGATGAAGCACCGCGTGCGCGCGACGTGCGGCACGATGCGCTCGGCGAAGTCGAGGAAGAAGGCCTCGCGCCGCAGCGTGCGCTCGCTGCGGTGGTACAGGCCCAGGGCCTCGTAGGTGCCGCCGCTCAGCTCGACGAGGTCGAAGCCGTGCGCCTCGAGCAGCCGCACCAGCGCCGCCGCGTCCGCCGTCGTGAAACCCGCCTCCTGGAACTCGACGCTGTTGACCTTGACGGCGAGCACGAAGCCCGGCCCCGTGGCCGCGCGCACGCCGTCGCCGATCTCGGTGAGCAGGCGCGCCCGGTCCGCCAGCGACCCGCAGCCGTACGCGTCGTCCGCCCGCCGGTTCGTCGTCGGCGACAGGAACTGCGCCAGCAGGTACCCGTGCGCGCCGTGCAGCTACACGCCGTCGAACCCGGCCGCCTCGAGGTACGCGGCCGCGCGCACGAACGCCGCCTTGATGGCGCGGATCTCGTCCGCCGACGCCGCGTGCGGCCGCGCGAACCGCTGCTGGTAGCCCCCGGGCCCGCGCATCGTCAGCTGCACGTCCGACGCCGACACCGGGTCCGCCTGCAGCGCCTGCTCCGTCTGCCGCCCCGGATGGTTCAGCTGGCCCAGGAACAGCGACCCGCCCGCCTTGCCGGCGCGCGCGAGCCGCCGGTACGCCTCGAAGCGCGGGCCCTCGCGCGGCGGCAGCCCCGCGTCCGCGTCCGGCGAGGGGAAAGGGGAGAGGGAGGACACGATCATGTTGCCCGGCGCCTCGAGGTGCGTCGCGTCGACGATGATGTTGTCCGTCACGACGATGCCCCAGCCCCCGCGCCCCCAGTGCCCGTACAGGTTGACCAGCTCTTGCGTGGGGATGCCGCTCGCGGCCATGTCGGCCGCGTCCCAGGTGGCCATGCGCTCCGTCATGGCGACCTTCATGAGGCGGTTCGGCGCCACGCGGCCCGAGAAGGGCAGGTGGAGCGGCTCGCGCAGCGGCGCCGGGTCCACGTCGCGGCCTTCGTAGCGGGTGGGCATCGCGGCGGCTTGGGTGTTCGAGTTTACAGCAACGGACGGCTATCCAGACAGTTAGGGGGTTTCCGGATGTGATGTAGCTATTCAAGTTTATTGGGTGGTTACATTTAGCTATATGCCAGACACTGTTGGATAAACCCGATGATATAAATCATGGCTTGCGGTCTAGATGGTGAAGATGTAGCAACAGTGTTGTTCCTCGGTTGTTTTTGGCATGGTACCACCCTCCTCGGCTGAATTGCTGGGCAGACTGGACATGCATAACGCTATCCATCCACAGCGGATATGTATATAGTAGACCAGGTTATGGTTCCTGTATGTTGTAGATTGCGTGGTGTCTAGTATAAACTGCCTGAATAGAGGGTATCATTTGGGCCAGGTACTAAGACATGCCTCGTGGCAGGCCCAGAACTCATACAGATGCAGCTCTCGACGCATATTACGAATTGGGCTGATACCCTGTCCTACGACTCATTGTCATATACACAGCTATTATACCTAAGGTAATACAAAATAAACTCGCCCACATAGCCATAGTTAACATCTTCAGGGTATTAAACCGATAGGCATAGGAACACAACTCCCGAAAGTACCCCTAGTCGTTGCCTTACCTACCTCTGCGAAGGGGTCGAGGTAAGAATACGCAAACAGTGCCCAGACCCATCGATGCAGTCACCAGCATAAGAAACACTTTGAACTTCGCTATCATATACTTATGCAGACCTCATGTAAGGATTATAGACGTCACTGGCGTCACTCCCCTTCATTCTTAGTCCGAGTTTGTACAGCGGGTCTTGCTGCGAGATCGCCATTGACTGGCGACTGGTAAGACGGGGGACCTGTGAGCCTCGGCGGAGCTAGGCAAAACTCCACTCCAACCGACCGATTATCATTACGACCGTCGGCCTGCGGTTTTCTTCTCTTTTACATAGACCGCTGAAAAGGCGTGTTTGAATATAAATATCTCAGTGGTCCCAGGGGGGTCTCTTTCCGTCTCTTTCTACCTAATTGGTGTAATTGGAAGTGGTAATACCTAGGTAATTCGAAAACGACATGGTGGGCGTTCATTCGCAACAGCTAATCGATAGCTCTTATCTAACTACTTACTTGCTGAGGTCGTCTACCTCTTCTTCGTTTACGCGCGTTACTACCTCGAATGTCTTCTACGCCGCACAGCGACCTGCTCAACAAATATACTAGCACGGCGTTGTGCCACCTTCGTTCCCTTGCGTTGTGAGGGGTTGCGTTACATGGAAAGTTTTGCTCGCTGTTGGCTTGCTTCGATCTCAGCCTGCCTCCGGTCGTCGTAAACGCTCGCTTTTGACACTGAACCCGCCGAACCCGCCGAACCTGCACAAGCCGAAAACATAGATCAATCATGGCATCGTCCGCTGGCATGGCACATAGGGCCGTGACGGTCGCTGGGCCGCTGCTCCTGCCAGCCATAGCTTACGGTGCTTACAAGGGTGACGCCTTGGGGACGCTCCAGGCCTTCTTCACGGGCCCAGGCAGCACCAGCCGCATCGTCGCGCTCGCCGTTGTGCTGGTCAACTGGAAGAGTATGCCATTCGCATGGACTGTACGGTTCCCTCTACCCCTTGCCTTCCCTATTTTCCACACAGGGGAACGTTACTGATAAGTTCACAACGGCAGGTTCGCGTCTGGGGCGCCATGATATCGCACTTCTTGTTCCGCAAGTTCCACAACCACACGCCCGACGTGCTCTTCCACCCGGTGATCAGCAAGTCGCACGTGTCGCTGCTCGAGGTCGACTACAACCTGCACAAGTCCAACTCGACGTACTTCGCCGACCTCGACGTGAGCCGCTCCCACCTCGCCAGCCACCTGTTCGCCCGGGGGTGCCGCGCCATCGCCAACAACGCCACGACGTGTCTGGTCATGGACCCGTCGGACCCGTCGCGCCCGGCCAAGGGCAGCCTCGGCGTCATGCTCGGCGCCGTGCACTGCAGCTTCAAGAAGGAGATCCCGCCCTACGCCGGCTACGAGACCTGGTCGCGCGTCCTCAGCTGGGACCGCAAGTGGCTCTACATCGTCACCCACTTCGTGCAGAAGGGCGCCGTGCGGCCGCGGTCGTGGGACGCCGCCGGCTTCTTCGGCGCCACGAGGGAGTCCGAGGGCAAGCCGCAGGATTGGGAGAAGAGGATCTTTGCCACGGCCGTCAGTAAATACGTCTTCAAGATCGGCCGGCTGACGGTCCACCCCGCCATTCTTATCGAGGCGAGCGGTTTGCTACCGGAGCGGCCTGGGGGCTGGGTCACCGTGGAGAACGGCATGGCCCAGCCGTCTCACACTGTCACCGGCGGTGCGGTGACGGATGACCAGGCCGATGCCGAGCCCTCAGCTTGGGATTGGAAGAGAACGGAAGCTGAACGACAGAAGGGTCACGAGTTTGCGGAGCACTTTGCCGCCCTTGACGGCCTGCATAGTCAGTTCGACGGCGGCGAAGACGGCGCACTCGGTAGATTTGGTCTTGGTTAAAACACTAGATAGAGCACATGTACGCATAATTAGAACGCGACATCGCGATGGATACCACGGAAGACGGATTCAACCATAGAGGTCGGATTCAACGATAGAATATAGAACGGGATCGGTTATTTGTACACTGGCCGGCAGACTTTTGAGCTCCTCAATCAGAACCTAATTGTACGACGTTTCAAGGCTTGACTACTGTCCGAAAGAAACAACAATAATTTGTGGTATCAAAACATATAGCCGAACAACACGTCCCTTTTGCCCCCTTTCACCATTCCGGACCTCACAGGGCCAGAGCAGCCATGGCGGCGGCGAAACCCATGCCCGCGACGGCGCGGCTGCCAGCACCGGGCGTCGGGGTCGCGCTCTGGGCGTTTCCGGACGCCGTCTCGGACGCGATCGGGAGACCGCTCGTCGCGGAGCCGAGGAGAGAGGTGGCGGCGTTGGTCGCGCTGTTGACGAGCGAGGAGGCGGCGTCGCCGCCGGCCTCGGCCGCGACGGCCGTGCAGATCTTGGCCGAGAGCTCGGTGGTCTCTGTTGTTCAACATAGTTAGCCCCATGCTACTACTTTTCCATCGACCTTTTTTTTTTTTTTTTTCCGTGCGTGAATGAACCAGATTCGTAGGTAGCCAGCCTCCTTTTCTTCCTCCTTCCCCTCCTCCTCCTCCTGAACTAAGCACTACGCTACTAGGTAGGTAGGGTATCATCAGATTAGATTAGATCACGTACTGCTTAGGTCCTCGGGCTCGCACGAGGTCGAAACGCAGATGAGGGCCTTCTCGGTCAGCTCGTCCACCTTGGAGCACTGGCACTTGTTGTCCTTGCTGTCGCAGCCGATGTCCTTGGAGGCCTTGTCGAGACACGGCCTCGCGCAGTCCGGGATCTGGGCCACGAGCTCCTGGGCACTCTCGGCCGCGACGGCGGCCGCGAAAAGGGCGAAGGCGAAGGTCTTGAACTGCATTTTCTTTTCCTTTATTTTGTTTCCTTTTTTGTTCGAATGTGATCCCTTGGGGATAGGTGATGGAAGGAGCGCGTAGTAAAATTGATGAACGATAGACGGGTATAATGAGTATCCTAGCAAAGCACCAAACGGAATCAGAAAACTACGTAGGTATGCGAGAGGAAGGTTGCATATGTATTGTATATCACCTCCGACTCGTAGGTATCCATCTCGTCTATCTGCCCCGGCTCCTGCAAGCCTGGGAACGGTTGGGACCCGACCCTGACCCTGTGCCGCCCTGTCACGATGCCCATGCGGTTGGTTGCCTGTAGGGGTCGAGGTCTCTCCAATGCCTGCCTGGATCGGGCTAGTCCTCCTCGCGCAGTTACTTTTTTCTCGATGATGATGCTACGCCGCAGGATCTCTTTTCGGAACTCGTGCCATCAAGGCCTTGGCTTGCGAGGGGGGAGCATCCCGCCGTGAGATTGGGACGTCGCCAAGCTCCATGGTAAATGATGTCCCGTTCCATATCTTCTTATTAAGTGGGCTCATTTATAAGACATTTTCTGGTTATATGCAGGTACAGCTTGCATGTACAGATCTGTATGCCGGTCTCTTCCATTTGGTTGCCGCATCTTGCAGCTTAGAATGGCACTGTTTTTGGTAGGATATGGTCTCTTTAGACAATGGAGTTTTCACCTCTATTGCCTACTAGTTCTCGGACTTCGCTTACCATGTTCGTTGAAGATATCCTGCATATGCTGATACGGCAAGGGCGCATGCCAAATATGCAGGATTCCTTGTCCTGTATCTGCACTAATTCAGGGGGGACCCTGAGAGAGCTTAGTGCCAACCCAGGTGAGGATTGGACCCTTGACCAGAGGCCAGGGTTGAAACATCCATGGGTCCCTTCAATTTGCGGGGTTGGAGGGCTGGAAGGATCTCCGCCTAACCACGTTGTCGGTTGTCAGGTTGTGATAGTACCAAGAATGGGCCAGGGTCTTCCATCAAACACACAGGTGGTTCCGAGCCTGTTTCAACCTTACATCTTATCTACTGTTTACGTCGTAGTACTGCACACTTTTTCCGCAAGGTAACTCGATGCCAGTCGGATCGTTTCCGTGACCTCAAACGCCGATTTCCCTCTAAGGCTCCAGTAGGATTCATTCCATGCCAGCGCAAGCGAAGAGGATCTTGTACGGCGTACTACTATGGTAGTATAAGCCGGCATACAGCCATTATGAAGGGGGGCCTCGAAGGAATTGCACGGGGTATTTCAATCGCTTGAACCCTGTGACACACTGACCGAGTTGCCCAGATGAACCTTTCAATAGCGAGATTAATACATGATAAACTAGCTACTGTACTCTGCCTTTGCATCGGTGGATTTTCTTAGGAGGCGATTTCTGAAGTTCATTCTACGTAGTCAAGCAGTGAGGATGGATAGCATCACAACGGAGGCTGCCTAACAAGAATCTGCTGCACAGTACAAGCGTGCCATATTTCTGTATCGTCCTAAGCATGGCTATCTCATTCTACATTCTTACGGAGTTCGCAATGGCCCCATGAATTTGATCACCATGCCGCGGTGATGTGACTTCGTCGATCACGGGTTTTTAACTGAACAGTGTTGGCGTACTCATAGCTAAATGCCACAACTCACTGCAGCTTTTATCCGAATATGGGTATAATCATGATACCAAATACGGAAGTGAACATCAGATCAGTCACCTACACACAATGCCTTTCCTCCACTCGTTTTACCATCTAGGCCCAGCCTGAATTATCATACCTTTAACCCAGAGTTGGGCTCGGAACACCTCTCTTAACCTCTGGCTCGCCCAGTCCCGGGGTCAGTACAGGTGCTCCCCCCGCAATGGGCGTCCCACTGATAGCGAAGAACATGATGAAGATGTAGTCGGGGCCGTAAGCCTCCACCAGATACCTAGGTACATTGAGATTCCCCATCAGGCGAACAGCGTGCTGGGCATCTAGAAATAGCTTTTCGTCATGATTCCCCCCACACCGCCACCCTCGAGATCATGTCCGAAAGCCGGACCAGAAGAAGCCCCACAGCGTGTTAGCGACCGCCACAAGCGTGCCCCGGCAGCCCCGGGGCCATGGCCCGAAGAGCCCGGCGATGAACTGCGGCGGGCCTCCGAACAGACCCACGAATGGAAAAAATATGGTCAGCGATGCGTCGCTACTATATCGGTTCGCCGCATAGTTCACCGTGATCCAGATCGAGGCCGTGAAGCCGGCCAGGCCCAGCGTCGGTGGTAGCGCCATAGGCAGCAGGGATATCTGGGCACCTGGTGTCCGGTGCATCACCGCGTACTGCCTAGTCTCGTCCTCTTCCGGCGCTACCAGAGCCACGATGAAGTGTCCATATATATACGCTCCATATACGGTCCTTGTGCTAGGTACACATATCAAGGCTAAGGATGTCGCAAGGGAGGTACTTACTTCACATTACCATTGAGGATGATGCTCCACTTCCCCTAGAGGCAACATGGGCGTCGCTATGTGCGGATCATGATCTCAACAATTAACTTCACGCCGTATTCATACGATGGCATATATTGCAGAGCCGGTGATCATGGTAGTTCTTGCTTTAACTCGTTTAAAGCGTTAGACACTTGCTATATTCTTGGGCCTACTTGGCCTTGGGGAAAGCTGTAGTTTGCAAAATAAACCAGGTAGAGAAGAAGAGAGGAAAACTCCTCATAAACTCCAAGTACCCATGTTCATACTGCTGGATACCAGTACATATGTGTGTAAGTACTAGATATAAGCCTGTACAAGGGTTTCGACAATACCACAGCAAATCTGTAAGGGGTACCTAGGGTGCAGATACTATCAGTTGCCTCAGATGCGCAGTACATGAACATCGGGCAATTTACTATAGGGAAAGCTTATGAACAGAGGCAACTGTAGCCCCTAATCGACTAGTCACGGAGACTCATACGGTGTCGTACGCACCTCATCAACTCATTGATTAGGCCATTCACCTCCTCTCCTACATGTCTTCTTATGTAGTCCAATGTCAAAAAGGGGGTAGATGGTTTGTATTGAAGCTATATCAAATCTAGGATCTGCCTTGCCGACTAAATTCTCTTTAGCTTCCCTCGGCGGGCTTCAGTCCCTTTTATAGCTAGCGTGCCTTCCTAAAGCAGTAATCCTATAGCGCCGATAGCGCCGACAGCCTCGTTACTATTTGCTGCCTGCGTTACTACCTGGAATTCTCGTATCTGCAAAGGCCTTATGTATCACAGTCCAACTGCCTCGTCACATGCCTCGTCTCGTCCAGTCACCCCTAGTGTGTGTGGGTCCCTCTGACATCCAAGCACATGTTTTGTTAAGAAAAAGAAGCGAGCACAACACGTAAACCCAGTTTAGGTAACCAAGCTCTGGTACTTAACGCCTGAAGCTATGGTGGTACATATTATTTTGGACAAAAAAGAAATAGTGATAACCCTAATAACAGACATATCAGTCAATAAACATCGTCCTACCTCTTTCCCTCATGGTGTTCTAGCAATCACGATTCCTTGTCAATGCCTCAGCCTCTATATTTCATTCTGTGCTGATATCCCTTCTGCAGCTGGACATTTATGTGACACAACTACAGGGGTCAACGTTCACCATGTAAGCCTCACAGCATGATAAGTTAAGATATTCCTGAAGCAAAGGTAGGACGCCGGGGCGTCTACTAATAGTCCCGTTAGGGTATTATTAGAAGGCTTCCCCCCTGGTAACACATGTAGCCTTGTGGAAGAATTGGGATGGAAGGGGGCCGTGCTGTTCACAAGGTTAAGATCCAGGAGCCAAAACCCGATTGAAAAACTACAATTGGGTGATGTTGTGTTCTGATTCCCATAAGGCTACCACAGTGTGCATGTTACAAGGTGTCTATCAGTACTCTCAATGAAAGAACCCGTTGCTTGCAAGTAAGACATACCAACATGTAGCATCCGATTTAAGGGTAAGTACCTACCTACTCATACTGGAAAATCTCTAGTCATTGAAAAAGTATCCTGATTCTTTAATAACATCGAGATCTGTCATAAACCTTGTAGAGTACCTACGTGATCCTCATCGTCTCTCGTTCCGAATATCTGCCTCATTACTAGGCGAGGTGTTTCTGTTGGTGTACCACGCATCTAACTCGTTGACTGGCTGCTGAAGTCGGTGGACTGGGCAATGTCCATTGGCTGAGGGTGCACTTGCCGATGCAGTACATAGTGTTACATTCAGACTCAAGCCGCCGATGTCTCAGATGCCTACCGACGCGCTCATGGCGGTGTAAAAGGCCTTGAAGAGGAAGTATCTTGCGTCAACATGCAGACCAGAAAAGCCGTTTATGTCATGGTCGGTAACCCTTCGACAACCGGCACTTGGCTCCTGTCCGCATTCCGAAACAGTCGCTCAACCATCGACCGAAGGCCATAAAGCAACAGAAGCTACTAAACCGACATCTTTATGAAAGAAAACCGGCCTCTTGTGCTGTCGCATCTAGGTACCTATCTAGTTATTGGATTTTGTATCACGAGCTATTAAATGAACGACTAACCCTCGATGTTGCACGTGTTACACCGGTATAGTGGCACAGAAAATGAGACATTAGATAGGAGATAGCAATTGTAAGCAAGCGTAGGCTAATTCCGAGACATGAGAATACGAAGACTGAGCATTGAGCAATGTGTGTAGCATGGGTAGAGCAGCGAATATCAGGTCTAATACTTCCTGAACCGACTAAGATTACCAAACACGTGGAAAATAAACAAATTATTGGCATGAGTGTAATAGAACCTTCAACATGCTTGTTAGTCATTCTAGTAGTAATAATAACCGTTGCCGTTAGGCGTGTGAGTGAGATTTGTACTCTCAACCACCATTAGATAAGTTGATGATATGGAGGTGTGGGGGTCGATCAGTCACTCTCATCAAGAAATTTGGTTCATGCAGAGCTAATGTATTATACGAAGGACTTTCAGTCTAGACTATCGGGCTGACCCCAATCTGGTATAACTAAATCAGTCCGAGCATTACCTAAAATGAGTTAGATACCAACGTAGCTGAATAGGTACCATCATTGCCAGTATCACCATCCAAGCAGAGGTGGCTGGGAACATCTGATAACTCGCAATAGGAATCAATGACTATTAATAGCTACGGAGCATCTCGATAAATGTGGATCTGGTACGTAGTATGTGTATGCGCAGCTGTACATAGCTACTATGTAACTAGGTAGATAGGTGTGGTACGGGATGTGGTGGCTTCATCCCACAGATAACACACAGCATAGGGAGCCTGCAGAGGCTTCGTGGACGAGATCTCGTCTATCGTGTGAGCAGCCGACGCTGAGTGAAGAAGAAAAAAAGAAAAAACCACTAGGTGCCTGAGAGCAAGGTGTGCTAATAAATCTCATACAGGATAGGGTAGGTGGGTGCCTTGAGAAGGTCCGTGCCAACTGTCCAAGCACCGCGCCCACGCGCATAGGACATACTAGTGTCTCACCAGATATAGTCAGGACAGGCAGACGGGGTATCTGAGATAGGGGAACTACTATGTATGTATAAACAGTAACCGGGTTGCCCCACTACCCATTACCAGGTTTTCGGGTAACAGGCCAGGTGCTCGCTCACCTTTATAAGACGTTTCCGCCAGCCATGACTTCCACCTAGGGGAAAACAGTCGAGGACTTGAGCTCACGTCCGGCCAAGCCCACGATAGCTTCCGGGTGGTTTTCCCAGCAGTTCGAAATCAAGAATATTCATACTACCTTGCAAGATGTTCACCACAGTCGCGGCTGTATGCTTCGGGGGCCTGGTCTATTGGGTAGGCTGGGCACTCTATGTGCTTTATCTTCACCCCCTGTCACGGTACCCAGGTTCGCCAATAGCTGTTGTATTCAATTCTTGGTATGAGTGGTACTGGAACGTCCATAACAATGGGCAGCTGCTCTTCGAGATCGAGAGGCTCCACCGGCTTCATGGTATGCTGCGCAGATGCATTGACTTTGTTTGGTAATAGCAGAAGTATTAATGTGTGAACAGGCCCTGTTGTGCGAATCGGCCCCAATGATATTCATGTTGCTGACCCCGAAGTAGTAAGTAGCGCACAAGCTGATATAGGTATTGCTACCCAAGCCCGGGCCGGTGCTGACTCGCGATGTCGTAGTGGCTGGAAGTGAGCAAGGTCTCGTCCGGGTTTACCAAGCCGGCCAAGTTCTACGAATGCCTGGCCCTACCCGGCACCTCGATTGGGGAAAGCGATCCCGCGAAGCATCGCGAGCGTAGGAGGGTATTGACCCCTGCCCTCTCCGGAACGCGGGTCAGCGAGCTCGCTCCGGCGGTCCTCAACAAGGTCATCCAACTCTGTGAGAGACTCGACGGCTTCGCCGAGCTATCTGAGCCAGTTTCTATAACAGCGGCTTGTAAAGCCTTCACGATGGACATCATCTCGAAGATCATCATGGGACAAGAACTTGGGTGTACGACTGATCCCAACTTCCACAACGAGTTCGTCGACTACGTCCACGCCGCCTTGGATATAGGCTGGTTGCCTAGAGCATTCCCTATTCTTTCAGCCATCTCGCTATACATAGCATCTCAAACTTCGATGTTTATTTTTAAAATTCCACTACTTGACCTTAAGCTGGTATGTGATCTCTCTGCCAAGAATTTTTCCCGCCAGGGACGATGAGGGACATATGAGAACAGACCCTCTAGCTGCTTTGGCCTTTTTGTATGACCGTTCACTTACTGTTTCTTTCCCTACCAGAAATGTATAAGCATAACGAAAAAGTACCTGGACCGGTTCGACCCAACCTCCCCCAAAAACAGCAGCAGTACTAAGAACAGCATTGACGATGGTCGTTCCCCCGTCATCGACATGTTGATGAATTTCAATTCGGCGAAGGGCTACCAGGCTCCCAGCTTGGACGAATTGAATAACGAACTCATTATGCTCTTAACAGCCGGGAACGACACACTCTCCGATTCTATGATTACCGGCATATATCAAGTCTGCACTAACCCCGACATATACGGAAGAGTCTTCCAAGAGCTGAAAAGCCACTTTCCATCTCCTGATAAGCCGATCACGTATGAGGAGGCAAAACAGCTGCCCTTCTTGGTAAGTACCGCACACTCTCGTGCTTTACAGCACCTACTAACGACTGCGGAATGCAAGACCGCTGTGCTCAAGGAGACCCTGAGAGTCGCACACCCTATCCCGGGCCGCCTCCCCCGGGCCGTGCCACCCGGTGGATTCGATCTCTACGGGCATCAACTTCCTCCAGGGGTAGGTTACCGACCCCCAAGCCCTGGAAACCTTCAACATGACAGCTAACAGGGATGCCCACAGGTAAATATCCACATGTCTGCGTACATCTTTAACAAGCACCCGGACATCTGGGAGGACCCCAACCGGTTCAAGCCCGAACGATGGATGCATGAAGACTCGCACATGCTCGAAAAATACGTAGCCACCTTTAGTAGGGGGACAAGGCAATGTCTAGGTAAAGAGTCAGTAGCCATGAAGCCCCCAAGGACACGACAGGGAGGGGTCGTCTTCTAACCGTGTTTACAGTCTTGCGTGGTGCGAGTTGTGGGTGTCGTTCGCCAACTTGTTTCGCCGTTTCCACATCACGCCCTACGAAACCACCGACGCGGACATGAAGTGGGTTGATCTGATCGTGCTTATGTGAGTCATCTATCTATGGGAGAGGCCTACTTCCTGCCGTCCTTTATTAGCTAACAGACGTACGTGCAGCTTCCCACATGGAAAGTTCCGTGCCAATTTGGAGAGGCGGACGGAATAGAATGGGTTCAAGATAGTGAGAGATGAAATGCATGGAACAGACTCGGAAGGATGCTTGAATGTTTGGATTATGGTTTGTTATCGTGTCTATCGGCACTGGTGGTCGATATCGATGTCCGCTTGCTTTTGTTTATGATAAAGATGGGATGTAGTTGAATTAATGAAGTAATGCGGTTCTGCTAGGGTATAGTCAGATGAGTATGGTAAGCAATTTGCATAGTTGTTTTAGGATCGAAGAGATTCAGTTTAATGCGAGGAGAGCTCTGCTGTAGTTGCAGCCATGAGTAAGACCACACTACTGAAGTTATCGCGGTGCCCTTGTATGGGGCCCCTAGCTGGAGCTCTCTCGGAGCTAGGAAGCGGATGGAGTAGCTTTTGAGACGCTCACATAGGTGCTAGGTGAATCCACATTCATGTCTCGGTTACTCTGCTAGAGGCAAGGGTTTTGTGATAGTGGTTTGGAGGGATCTGGGGTGTGGTTCTATTGGACTTTGACTGTAGTTCTTTGTCTTGTCGTAGTTTCAGCCAGGACCCTTCGTAACCATACTCTCAACATTTTAAACTGCCCAGTACCAACTTACCGCCTTCTTCAAAATGCAATCGCACGACGTATCTCAAGTCATTGCTAATCGCAATTCATAGCTATCGTTGCGTATTTGGTGACTTATTAGGTCCATGGACCCATTCGGTCAACTGATTGTGATACATATGCCCCAACCCCGTTGTGCCCTAGATGACTCAGATGCCGTTGTAGCTTAGTAGTTGCTTATTACTTAGCACTTAAACTGTCAATTATACTTGCGGCATTGACGAATGCAAGCTCTTCCAGTGTTTCCTTCCACAGCTGCTGAGCGATCCTGACGCCCTCGGGCCTGTACACGATAGGGGCCAGTCTATCAAGGTCAGTTGGCGAACAAGACGAGATCACAGGTGCAAGGTCATGGATCTAACTTACGGTCGTATTTTGCAGTCTTCTAAGTACTGGCCATGAGACTCCTGGCCGTGCTTGACGGCTGCATCCGTGAGCGTGCGCGCTCCTTCGGCAACGGTACGGGCCACGATGGATTGGAAAACGCCAAAGAGGAATCCGGAGGCCGTGCCATTGAACTCTCTATAGAGACCCGACTTACACAGGCCTGGGTTGGGAGCATTGATGATAGCCACAGATGATGGGACGCGCTTGGCCAGTTCCGAAAGAAAGAATTGGCCCAGTAGTTTCGATGTATAGTATCTTTCCCCCTTTCGAAAACTCGACTCTTTGTCAAAGGCGGCTAGCAGCGGTACCGAATCCTTCTCTTTGAACTCGGCCCAAGATGCGGTTTCAGAGTTCACAATGACCAAGCGACCTGGTCGCTCACGGGGGTTTTTTCCTTGAGTATTGGGAGGAACAAGATGGTGATAAGGGCGAGGGACAGGTAGTTAACCTGGACAGTCTCCTCGTGACCTGTGCCTTTGTTGACCTCATATACTAGCTTGGAGATGCCAGCGTTGTTTATGACGATGTCTAGGCGATCCAGGCCGTTGGCGCGTTCTGCGAAAGACGTGATGGATTCGTAGCTCGCGAGGTCAAGCGGCCATACCTCAACAGCGTGCTTGCCAGGGCTCCTGTTGGCGAGAAGCTGCTTCTTGGCGTCTTCGCCCTTGGTCTCATTACGTACGGCAAGAATGAGGCGGCTGATGCCGAGGTCCAGTAGCTGTCGCGCACACTCCAAGCCGATGCCGGTATTCGACCCAGTGATTATCGCGGTTTTGTCATCTAAATCTGTTATGGGACAACTAAGACACACAGACGCTGGGATTCAGGCGTCAATACAATGGATGGTGAAGACCTATCTCAAGGAATGAAGCTATCTGCTATGCGTATGTGTCTGATGATGAGAGAGAGAGAGAAGAGGTGTGGGGGCTGCAGCTAAGCTGCAGGTGTAGGGGTCCCCACACCCCCCAGGTCACATGACCTGACAAAATCGACCTCATTACGTTTCACTATGGGCGGCTTCCCGCAAAGCTGGCGCTTCAAGAAGGCAAGCTGCGTAGCGCGCTCCTCAGGGGTGACATCGAAGTCCGGCATGATAGCGACTGTTAACGAGGAATAATTAGGAAATGGATTAAAGATGGCAAGGGATGCCCTACGTGGTCAAATATGCGTAAATGAACGGAAGTCTCGGCAAATTCAGAATAGCTCGACAAGACATCGAAGCAAGGGATAAAGCCTACGGGGTTTCGGTCTGCTGTCTTTCCTGCTGTGGCTTTGTTTATTTGTGTAACACGACACAGTTCTTGCAACCTACATCTCAACAATAGAGTGAGCGAACATTGCCCGACGAACACTGATCTCTCCACTTAGATCGTATATTTTGATTTGTTACCTGCGGGGGCTGTGGAGATCAAGGCAGCTTTTTCGCTCAACCGATACACATGAATCATGCTGGAATTGGGATAAGAGACGAGGCAGGTATTGTTACATGTTGTCAACAGCTAAACTACTACCTAAGTAGGCAAACAAATGCGAAGTCTAAGCCTATTCCTCCAAGCCGTTCCCCCAATAGCCGGTGTTAGGTAAAATAGGCAGCTTTTAGGAGGCGGCCATGAATGCTACTCCGTCAAGCCGTTCGTTTCACTCAAGAGAAGCCCCGGGGAGCCAAACATCGCAATTTTTATCGTGTAGGGCTGCCTGAAAAAAAGAAAAAGAAAAAAAAAAGGACGGGGGCGGAAGAGAAAGTAACTGTGCTGCGCTTAGCAGTTGGTTTCAGTTGAAATAATCTCAAGTTCATCATACGCCATCTGCCTACCTAAGTGGTAGCAGGGAAAGTCTCTGATCTCTGGCTCCAACATAAACCACAGTATCGTGACCCTCATTGCTGACATTACACACCCCTGTATCGTGACCCTGCAGCCTGCAAGGTCAAACCTAACCGGGGTATCAATGCATAGTAAAGCCTACGCCGCACTTTATCCCCATATTCGTGCTAGACCCTTATTCAAACAGAGATTTGATTTGTCGCCTTACCAAGCTACCTACATGCATCCATATCCACGTGTTGAGCTGCATGCCGACTAGGGGGGTCCTTCATCCTGTGTCCAGTCAGCTGGGATAGGAAGTGTATAAATAAAGCTTAATGAGCAGTTCTCCTGACAATAACAGTCCCGGTTCTCTGTACGCTAACCATCATTGATCATCCATTCTACTACACACTTCGTCACTGTTCCGCTTTTCAGCCGATATATACGTAGCCGGCCAACCTGCAAGCCGTACTACCAAATCTCAATAAGCTTACTCCCCTCGACGTTGAAAAGAGCCTCTCGGACAGCCAAAATGCGTTGGTCGGTTGCAGCATTATTCTTGCTTGCCTTGGAAGGCAATGTGGCATTTGCCTTTCCAGGTAGCACTCTGCAAGAATCGACTATACTCGCCCGGGACTGTCGTTGTGAGAGCGGCCAGGTTTGCTGCTATTCCGGAGACCAACGAAGCTGCAGCGGCATTTGCCGTAGCTAAGGAAGGGCATGCTATCGAGAACCCTGTTCGTTCGACTACCTTCAGCTCGCCGTCTTTGTCTTGTCAGAACCGAGTTAGACGGCACAAAAGCATTCGCGAACCTAGCGGACATGGCGCGGTCTATGACCGGATTTACGGTGCTACTTTTTTTAGTTGGGATGACTCCTGCACGCCCACCGTTCTATATCACGCCCTCCACAGTACATCGTTTACCCGCCCAATTGATGAAGTTCGCGCCCCAAGACACCAACTACTTACGAGTTACCAGGGTAGAGCCTTATCAGGTTGGTTGATCGGTCGGTCGATCGGTCGATGAATTTAACGCTGGCGGCAGCATACGCTGCCGGGCCTCCCTAGGGGAATCGGCGTATATGACTGTCTAGGTACTTCGTCTCATTCATCTCACGCCTAACTACGAGCCTTACAGCCCTACAGCCTTGCTAAGACGGGATTAGAAGGAAGTTAGAGTTCAGTTTAATATAGACAAAATTGACTTGTGCATTTTAGACTCCAGAGGCTCGACTTAAATAGTGACGTCAGGTCTTGGAAACTGCCCTGTCTTATTATTCTAGGAAATTCTGAAGTTTCTTTCGATTATGGTGTTATCGATGTCGTGCTCTACGGAGTAACTGAATATTTGGTACGTAAAAGGGGTATGTCCTCAATATATTTATAGATTGTTGAAATAGGCCTCTGGCCACTAGTACGAGCTTACGTCTGTCCGTCCATGTGTGTAGGTATAAGGCCCTGTATCTCGTAGCATTTTAAATTGAAAAAGTAACACATTCCCTTATTTTTCGTCCTAAACTGACACAGATATAAAATTGGGTCCAGCCCTATGGATAAACAGCTAAGTCAACGATGCGTGAACGGTGCGTACAGCATCAAATGTAATATAGGTACATGTCTATGTCGTAGCAAAATACCCAGAAGCCCTGAGTTACTACACCACGAGACAAACCAAAACTACGGCGTCTGGTGGTAGCATTTGGGCTTAGTTTGTACCAACAAGAAAGCGCAATGTTGTTATACTTGTTGAAGACGAATGGCCATATATTAGGTACCCGTGATGCTTAACAATTTTGTACCAGACCCCGCCAGCTCGATCCTTGGGTCTTGGCCCTAACAACTGCTGTGTTGTCGATGGGACTGAGCTGATGTGAGCTTGAAGTGAACTCGGCATTGCATACCTACCTCTGTCACCCGACACTAGAAAGTCGCCATTGCTGGTGGAATTTGCTACAGCCAAGACAATACATGTTATGAATATGCCATTGTATTTTCTTCAGTAAGCGAGTGTTTCCAACAGTGCGCGTGTGTATGGGTGACATCCTCCTATGATAAGATGCTAAGACAATGGAAGCTTGTTTCAAAGTTTGCTGGCGCATGCCCCTTGACAATGGTCACTGGTGAACCTCCCATTTGCAAAGCTTGGCGAGGCTTAAGCTACGGGCACTGGTCCAACTGCCAAATACGTGGTTATTTAAAGATGTCAGTCCATTAAGGGCCCTATTCTGTCTCTCTCTCTCTCTCTCTTTTTTTTTTCCATCCACAAGTCTAAGCCTACTCATTTCTTCAAGCATTCAACGTTCCTACTCTAATAACAGTGCTCGACACCAAGCACAACACTCACACCAAGCATAACACGCCAAGTATAACACGCCAACTCGAGCGACACATATACGTGACGCGGGACCGTATCTATTGTGTGCTTTGCGCAGAGTGACCACGGCTCCGTGGACACAAGGCAAAACGTAAACACCCCTCTACCACCTATTTACATACCAGTCATCATCAAAGCGGCTAATAACTTTTAGTATATATACGGATACAAAGTCACCGAAGAACTCCGACGACCCACGCGTCCGTTCAGAATGGTCTACTACATGGAGCTCTATGCCGATGGCATCTGCAGAGGAAATGGACAACCCGGTTCGATCGGAGCAGGAGCCGTGGTATTGACGACCCGAGGAGGAACCGTCTTCTACAGAACCAAGACGCTGGCCCACCTGAACCCTGAGGGCATCCGACCAACGAACCAGAGGGCGGAGATTACGGGCATCGTCTTGGCTCTCGAATGGGTCCTGGAGAAGTACAAGGGCCTCCGTCAGCAGCCTTCCATGAACGTCAAGGTTCATTCGGACTCCCGATTTGCAGTCGGTTGTATGACCCAGTGGATGGACAAGTGGGCCAACAACGGCTGGATGAATGCCAACGGCAACAGAATCGCCAACTGTGACCTCATCGAGTGGGCATACGAACTAAATGAAGAAGTTAAGCGGCTGGGCGAAGTGAGCTACACCTGGGCGCCTCGGGAAAAGAACATGGGCGCCGACGTATACTGCAACAGAGTATTGGACGAACTCGAGCACCAGAGAAAGGCTGCCATTACCGGTAGCGGTACCCAGTAGCGGCGAAGCGTCAGTCATCCAGGGCGGAGATCAACTCTATGAGGACTTCTAGGTTCTCGTGAAATTGGTACAGGGCTTGCACGTATCTCACGTGTCCTCATGCACGATTCGTTCGGGTGCTCTCTTGTCCACGAGAGCCTCTCGCGGAGTTGGGTTGAGTTGAGTTGAGTTGAGTTGATTCTTGGGACTCTGGTCTAGCCAGGTCGTTGGGAAGACGCTTACACGAGCTGAGACTTGCGCTGGATGACATAAACGGATATGTCCATAGTCGATCTGCGAGGATCACGAGTAACGTAGGAGCAACGTTAATACATGGATGTACCCGACATGATAACGCTACCACGGTGATGTGATCTATCTACATATGTAGGTACAATGTGTAAGCCGCGTGACATGGGCCATTGTGAGATTAGGTACTCAAGCTTACTATCAAAATTAGCATCAAATTGGGGGTATGACTCGGACATCCAAGGCCAACGGAATCTACTATAAGTGATTAGTGGTGGAAGCGGCCAGTATCTTCTATGAACTATGTGGACTTGGTAGCGGAAGTTAAGTAGACACGGATACCTACACTTTGGATCTAGAAATCCACAGCCGCCAGCAGCTGGTGGGTCAGATTGCGCAGGTGCCGAAAGTTTGACACAACAGCATTTTCAAACCTGCATGTTTCACACCAGAGAACAGGACCCAGCGACTCGAATGGAAGGTTAACTATGTCAACAGTACCATGGGTGTGCCGACAGTGTATCAGGGCGCTGACACGACCTTTGAACCGCCAGTTTGTTCGCGTAGCTAGCACAGGTGGGTAGAGAGCCCCGTCGTCTTTCAAGGTTCCTTTTTTTCCCTTTCAGGCCGCGCCGATTGACACTGACTAAGATGCACGACCCAACCTCCCGCTCGTGCTCCTCCAACGCGCGCGCAACATAGCCACCGAGCACGACAAGCTGGCCACGGCCCTCGAGAAAGACTTCGATCCGAAGGTTGCGAAACGACTCGGCGAGCTGTCGCGCGTCGCCACCGCCCTGAAAGAATGGGAGGCGGCGCGCTCCTCCATACGAGAGCTCAGCGCGCTCCTGCAATCGCAGGACGCCGAGCTGCGCCAGTTGGCCAAGGATGAACTCTCGGCGACGAACGCGAACTTTAACACGCTGGCCACCGCCCTCTCGGCCTCCCTGACCCCCCGCGACCCCTTCGCCGACATGCCCTGCATGGTCGAGGTGCGCCCCGGCCCCGGCGGCATGGAGGGCCGCTACTTCGCCGACGCCCTGTTCCGCATGTACAAGCAGTACTGTGCGCGCGTGGGCCTGCGCGCCAACGTGCTCAAGTACGAGCTGGTCGACGGCGGCGAGTCGACGGGCGGCGCCAACGAGTCGCCGCTGCAGGAGGCGGTGCTCGAGGTGATGAGCCCGGGCGCGTACGACGTGTTCCGCGGGGAGGCGGGCATGCACCGGGTGCAGCGGGTGCCGTCGACGGAGAAGAACGGGCGGACGCACACGAGCGCGGTGGCGGTGTGGGTGCTGCCGTCGTTTCCCGAGGAGGCGCGCGACGTGCCGGGGGAGCAGGGGTTCGACGACCCGGGCAGCCTCTTCTACCTGGACCCGCGCGAGGTGCGCGAGGAGAAGATGCGGTCGAGCGGCGCGGGCGGGCAGCACGTCAACAAGGTGGAGAGCGCGATCCGGCTGACGCACGAGCCGACGGGGATCGCGGTGTCGATGCAGGACTCGCGGTCGCAGCACCGCAACCGCGAGTCGGCGTGGACGCTGCTGCGGTCGCGCGTCGGCCAGCGGCGGCGCGAGGAGCGCGAGGAGGAGGCCCGCTCCCTGCGCAACAGCGTCCTGAGCCGCGACCGGATCACGCGCGGCGACAAGATCCGCACCTACAACTACAGCCAGGACCGCTGCTCCGACCACCGCAGCGGCGTCGACCTGCACAACCTGCCCGACGTCCTCGAGGGCGGCGAGACGCTCGGCAGGATCATCGAGAGCACGCGCGAGTGGCTCACGCAGAGGGATATCGAGGTTCTGGTCGCGGAGGAGGAGGCCACGGCGGCGCTGGCGGACAAGGAGGCGAAGAAGACGAAGAAATAACTCGACTCATTTTTTCTTTTTCCGCTGCTCTTTTGTCGCCGCTGCCATGTGCCAACAATCTTGTGCCAGCAATGATATAGATGAAGCGCGTATAGTTACGGGCACCACAGAAGGCTAGGTTTGATAGAAGAGTTCATTCTAGTTCTCTTGTAACATGCATCGTCATATGACTTGAGCCCCTATTCGCAATGGGCAGCAGATCTGGTGAATGTTGAACACAGTTCTACCGGCTAGCCTCAGAAAATGGGGCTTTATTCAGGGCCTACAACACATCTAGCAATATAACCCAAGAATATATACAGGTTGTTCGCTGTATTCGCGAGTGGGCTAAATCTCACCACCTACGTCATCTGCTCCTCCACGAGTCGATACATGGTCCTACGCAGCTGATAGTCGTGGCGGAGCAAAGATGAATCATTCATATACACAGCAATAACAATGTATCATGATATGTATTCTGTGAACATGTCCAGTTTGCTCAGTCTACCTACTGCGTACGTGCATTGATCGTCGTTCATATGCGTACAATCGGAATCCCAGTTGCCGGTGTTTTTCGAGAACTCCACGCCGGGCTAGTGGCAACCGAGAACGAGGTAAGCTTTTCTAGGGTCCCGCTGCCCCCACCCACTCAATCGTATGTAGGAGCCGGCGAGTCCCGAGAAGCCCGAGGTCGAGGTCCTCCAGCTCTCTGGGGGTCTGTGTACAGGCAAGCATAGGGGGCTACCCAGGTACTGCCCGGGCGCCTTATCTATGTACCTAACGTGTCCTGCGTGCGCGTGTGTTGATGAAAGGTAATGATCAAGCCGTCGATGATTTACAAGAGTGACAAAGTTCGATTCTTAATAGCGCTACATCTATTTGGTATTCATCCGTTAGCTCCTTTGATGGTTTGAAGGGCGAATGGGCTGAGGGCTGAGGGCTACCTACTGCTCAGAACGGGCCCGCGGAGACGACGCGATGTGCGCTATGCGGGAGCCGGCATTTGCTGGCAGATGGCCCGGCCCTATCCCCGGCCGCCTAGCCCGCTTAGGTATCCCTGCGAGTACATAGTGCTCCCAAGCTGCCAGGCCAATGGTACAACTATTCCCAACATGTACTATGTAAGGTTCCCACGCCGGCATGGATACTGCCGTACAGCAGGTAGGTAGCTATGATCTTGCTGAAATCGTATTATGTGCATGTACATACTGCGTGGTACATACCTAGTACAGACTGTATTATCGCATTGCTTTCAATCTGGCTGTCTAGATACCTCTTATGCATTGTTTATGTAACCTGGCTTGGAGACCATCTACAACCTCAAGCTCGTATGAGTGCTTTGCCTAATGTGCCTAACCGTCCTGATGAGTGTGCACGCCGGCGAGATGCAGAGGACGACGCCTATCAGGGGGAAAATCAACTTGCATAGGAGCTTCCTAGATAGGAAAAGTTGCCGTATAAGCGTTTGCTGCTTGAATGGGTTCAACATCCATTCCCCGCAACACTTATCAAATGGGGGGCCGAGGGTGCTCCAGGCACGGAGTAGCCCGTCGGCTTGTTGAGTTTGCCGAGCCTGCGAGCTCACAGCTCCCGAGATCATTGACTCAGGTCCCAACTCTCGTTGCTCGAGCCGGGCTTTACGTTGTTTTATGTAGGTATTTACATAACTATCTCCAGTGTACAGATCTGGATGCCAAGGCGGGCCCCACATCCGAGCATATGGTCCAGGCACTTTATCCAGGCTCCCCGGCTGCTGGGCTAGCTCATGAGCTCACTGCGGTCGTATCTTGCGAATCACGGTACAGGTCTGCTATGATGCATAAGGAAATGCACCCGTGGTTAATTGCTTTGCCTGTGCAGTCTAACTTGAACAGGATGGTACCTAGATAGAGACTACTACGTAGACAAGGCGGTCCTTGCAGGCCTTCTGTTTTCGTATATATACGACCGTACTCTTCAGGACGGGAATCGCGGTGCACCCCCTCTCCATTTACCTGGGCTTTGTTTGGAAAGCTTGATCAGGATCGCACTCGCCTCGATAGGGTCACTCAAGGCTTTACGTGTAGTGTATACAGATCATTAAAGATGTATTGGCCGACAATCGTGTCAGGGCTATTGTCCCTGACAGTGGCCGTGGATGCGCGAAGCTTCCAGCACGTGGGCAAGAGAGACCACCCCAGAAGACCTGCGCGGAGGCAAAACAATTACCTGGCAGACTACTTGGCCACGCGACAAGTGCCAGAGCCCAGGTTCGCCAACGAAAACACCACAAGTGAGTTCACCTGGCCGTCTTATCTTCTAGGTTGGATGAGCATCGTAGCTAAAATCATACGGGTAGAGTTCGCCGTCAACGGCACGGGCATTCCCGATGTTGATTTCGACGTCGGCGAGTCGTACTCCGGGTACCTGCCCATCACAGACGACCCGAACGATACGAACGAGCTGTTCTTTTGGTTCTTCCCTTCCTCGAGCCCCAACTTGACGGACGAGAAGGAGATTTTGCTCTGGCTCAACGGCGGTGTAAGTCGAATGGCTCACGTTCTTCCGAGGGCTGATTTCATGCTGGCGTCTTATATACCTATATACACACAATTGCACAGTCTAACCGCGTCTCACAGCCCGGATGCTCGTCCCTTGAAGGGTTCCTCCAGGAGAACGGCCCGTTCCTGTGGCAGTATGGGACCTACAAGCCCGTGCCAAACCCGTGGGCGTGGAACCGGCTCACGAACGCGGTGTGGGTCGAGCAGCCCATCGGCACGGGCTTCTCGCGCGGCAAGGTGACGGCGACGAGCGAGGAGGACGTGGCGGCGCAGTTCCTGGGCTTCTGGAAGAACTTCGTCACGGCCTTCTCGCTGCAGGGGTACAAGGTGTACCTGACGGGCGAGTCGTACGCGGGCATGTACTGCCCGTACATCGCGTCGGCCATGATCGACGCCGCCGACCCGGCCTACTACGACGTCCGCGGCATGATGATCTACGACCCCGTGCTCGGCGACGACACGGTCCAGAGCTCCGCCACCGTCGCCCCCTTCGTCGACTACCACCGCGGCCTGATGCCCTTCAACGACTCCTTCGGCGCCTACGTCCGCGACACGCACGAGAGCTGCGGCTTCGCCGACTTCGCCGCCAAGTACCTCACGTACCCGCCCCCGGGGCCCCAGCCGGCCGGCTACACCGCCAGCTCGCCGCGCCGCTGCCAGCTCCTCTGGAGCGACGTGCTCGACGAGGCCTACAGCATCAACCCGTGCTTCAACGTCTACCACGTGGCGACGACGTGCCCGCTGCTGTGGGACGTGCTCGGCTTCCCGGGGGGCACCGAGTACCTGCCCGAGGGCGCGTCCGTGTACTTCGACCGGGCGGACGTGAAGCGGGCGATCCACGCGGACGAGGCGACGAAGTGGTCCTCGTGCGCCGACGACCCCGTGTTCGCGGGCGGGCGCGGCGACCAGTCGGACCCGCCGACGTGGCGCGTGCTACCGCACGTGGTCGAGGCGACCAACAACGTGATCGTGGGCCACGGCGCGCTCGACATGATCCTGCTGCCGCTGGGGACGCTGCTGAGCCTGCAGAACACGACGTGGAACGGGGCGCTGGGGTTCGAGCGGGCGCCCGCGGAGCCGTTCTTCGTGCCCTTCCACGCGCTCAGCACGTCGCGCGAGATCGACGGGGCGGCGGACCCGGCGCGCCTGGCCACGATGGCGGGCGCGGGCGTCCTCGGCACCGCGCACACGGAGCGCGGGCTCACGTACGTCAGCGTCGAGCTCGCGGGCCACATGGTGCCGCAGTTCGCGCCCAGCGCCGCCTTCCGCCAGCTCGAGTTCCTCCTCGGCCGCGTCGACAGCCTCAGCTCCACCGCCCCCTTCACCACCGAGCCCGACTACCCGCAGCCCGCGCCCGGCGACCTGGGCAACGGGACCGGGATCGGGAGGGGAGTAGGTAGGTAGGTGTGCGGGCGAATAGTCTAGCCTACCGTCACAAAAATGATCGCGGTTGATCATCTCCCCTGATTATTAAAGATTAATGACTAAGGAAATATTACATACTACTTTTAATTTTAGCCGGGCGAGTCTTCATCAAGGTGTGTGATGAGGGACGTAATAATTAGCTCATGGAGAGATGGGCTGAATTCGCAGTTTACATGATGTATATGAAGATAAAGCATTGGTTACGGGGGTCGATATCACAGATCACGAATATTTGGCCTAGTTATGTGGAATTCGGATACATCGACTGTTCAGAATAGCGTCGTTGTTTTAATACATGAGGGGAGTGAAAGAGTGACATTTACACCATGTGTCATACAGCGTGTCAGCGTGCCCCTGATTGGGGGAGCTGGATTCTCAATTCAGTCCCCCTCACTTCAGTTCAAACACTCAATTTGTATCGTGGTTGACGGTAAATAAAGATGGCCGCCTCCATCACGTTGTTGCTCTTGCTCCTTGCTCCTCCCTCCTCCCTTGGAATCAGTTTCCCCCAACGCCTTGCTAGTTCTTAATGACAAAATACCGGTATACAACTTTTGCAGCATCCCTCCTGCGCCTGCCGAAGGACGGACGAAAGCGCGTTCACACATGAATTCGTAGACTCGGGTCGCAGATCTTTACTGTTCGAAGACCGACTTTCCTTCCCGCCGCCTGAGTTCTCGCAGCACGGCCACAACGCCGTTGTTTCGTAGCCTCTCCAGCACGATGCGCATCCCGTCTCGCGACTTGACCAGCTGGTCATCCGCCTTATTCGAGGCGATCGACTCGATGCTGCTCTGAATCCGCCGGGTTCCCCAGCCCGAAATCCAGCCCCCTAGCCGCCGGGATGCAGTATCCTCGCCATCGTCCGTGGTGCTCGTAACAGCCCTGTCCGGCTTCTTATTTCCAAGGGAGGAATGGTATGAAAATGTCGTGGTGACGAAGGTGTTTGCGGAGAGCGGCCGGGAGATGGGGGAGGCCAGAGTGTTGGAAGGCGCTGGCTGCGGCGTTGAAGCAGCCTGATCAGCAGGGGTGGTTGAGTAGTGCTGTTCCTCGGTTACGCTCAAAATTCCCGTGAAATTCAGGTTCCGGCTCTCCGTCTTCATCCAGCCCTCTTTGATATCCACGACGCTGGTCTCGAGAACATAGCTTGACTTGTCCCCGCTACCGCCAGTCACGCTCGTGGGTAGCAGTTTCATCACAGCTGATGGCATTCGCGACTTCTTCAGGTGGATGCGTGTCGTATGGAGGCGACCCGTCTCTTTGTCAACGTGCGAAGAAATGGTGTCGGTAGAGAGAACATGGCTGGAGAAGGGGTTAAGCTGGGGCGAATAGTAGCGAAGAAAGAATGCCAAGGTGACAGTCGGAAATGGGTGAGAATAGGTGTGGTTTGTTGTGTGCGTGAGGACCATTTTGGCAGTGTCGGATCTCGTCTAGGGTATAGATTGCTTTGCTTAGGTATGGACACGTGCGCCAAGTTGGGGAGCAAGGACTTCGGAGTGGGCTGCGTAGACCGGATGGCCGATAGCACTAGAGTCTTTCGGTATAAGGGACTGTTTGCTGATGGAATTTGTCGAGCCTTGGCCGGTGGTCGATCCGCGTAGCCTAACCGTTCAAATCGTCATGGGAGTTCGTTTGGAGGCTCAATGGATTTGCCCCTCAAGCGTGGTACCAGACTATTGAAAGAGAATATATCGCAAGTGCGTGAATCTCGACTGATCGAGCTGGGAGGTATAAATCGTCATGCATTCATTATCGGGAATAGCTGCGATGGACTCAGGGGAGAGGGAAGGGGGAGGAGGAGAAGGATGTCAGCAGTTGGTGATGTGACATGATGCGTCGGGATGGAGGCGAACATACGATAGCACCGACCAAAGTCAAATTTCTGTCAGCTTCGTCCGACTCGCCGAGACTGTGATCGGTGATGTGGCTGATTGGCTGATCTGCCCAGAGGCCCCATATAAATGAGGGATACGTACCGCAAAATGCGGGGGAAGCTTGTAACGATCAGTGGCAAGACTCTCGATCCAGCAAGGCGTCCGCCCTTCCTCTTTTGTTCGATGAGCCGTCCTTGTTGCTACCATTCTTCAGACCGCCGTCTCAGGTCCTCGTCCTCGTCAGATACCTGGCATAGTACTCGGGCTGATATGATGGCTTTCAGCAGGTATCATACGGTGCGCATGTGTTGATTCCGTACCCCGCACCATTCACTTATTAGATTATCTCCTAGATTAGGTTGGGTACCTGGTTAGTCCCTAATGTTCTCCTACGTCTGAGATTCTTTGCATATATTGAGGTGGCAGTCGAATCAATCATGCTAGTATACACGGTGAATGCTTGTCTATATCACATAAAAAACATGATCATATGATGATACACCGAATGCCATGTTTCGCTACTAAGCGCTTTGACCCAGCATTGCTCTTTCTCGCCAACTGCTATAGGATAGTTAAATTAACTGTATGTAGCAGCATCGAGTGTCTCGATGGTTTGTTGAACAGCGAGAGCATATATCAGTTCTCGGCATCCGTCCCCATCTTTCCGTAATCCCAAGTCACGAACTTATGGTACCGCATACTCAATTCAACAGTGTTTGTATGTGATGTAATCGCATTAGTAGGTATGATGACAGGAACGGTTTATACCAAATTTGACCGTCCCTTCTTAGGCTCAGCCAAATCCCATCACAATATACCAGGTACCTATTTATGCATCAATGTTGTTTTTATAATACTATAAGGGTATATCGAGTGATTATGCAGATATAGAAATAGAAATACTCGATGTATCTCCTATTCGATAGAGGGAAGGCCCGGCCCAATAAAGAGTAAGCTTACTTGCTAAAACGATGATTCGCCAGACAGTCGGCTGTGGCGCGAGCTTCCCTGCAAGGCTTCATAACGGCGCATTTACATCATCTCCATTCCTTTTTGGCCATCCATTATAAATCGTCGGCTCGTCAAATACAGCGCAGGTCAACGGCACATCACGGATCATTCAAAGTGATATTCGAACCAGAACATAATAATGTTTGCGCGACCATTATTCTCGGCTGTACGTCTTTCCCCAGTCCTGTTCTAGCATAGACCGGGCCGAAGCTGACTCACATTTTGCAGGCCTTCCGGCACGCCGCCCGGCCCATGGCCCGACAAGCCATGTACAACAAACCAACGCCCTTTCTCTCAGCCTTTCAACAGCGATTATTGTCCGACACTACGAAGCAAGCTATTGAGAAGGCCGTTGGATCCGCCCCGGTGGTGCTGTTCATGAAGGGAACACCCGAGACGCCGCAGTGTGGGTTCTCCAGAGCCAGCATCCAGATCCTTGGTCTACAAGGCGTAGACCCCAACAAGTTCGCCGCTTTCAATGTTTTAGAGGATCAGGAGTTACGTGACGGTATGTAGCTTTACAAGCATGAATAGGAGGCGCAGCGACTTGGCTGTCACCTATATGCAAAGGAAGGAACGATGGCTGACTTTGTTTAATACGGCGCAGGTATCAAAGAGTTCTCTGACTGGCCCACAATCCCCCAGCTCTACCTCGACAAGGAGTTTGTCGGCGGATGCGATATCCTCGTCTCGATGCACCAGGATGGCTCTCTTGCCAAGATGCTGGAAGAAAAGGGCGTGCTAGCTGCGCTAGATGGATCCGAGTCCAAGCAATAAGACCAGGCCGACGTTAGGTCTGTAAGACGTCAACTTGTAGGACTACTGTATGATTCGGATAGATGATACTTACACACTGAATGGGCGGTGGGTGGCTGGGTATGCCATCGATTGTTGCGCATGCGAGGGGAAGGGTCCCTGACCTACCATGGACGGAGACAGCCACCATGAGTTGAGCCCTTTGCACTGTCGATTAGACATTAGACGTCTGGCTCAAGCATGCCTGACGCTTAGCAAGCCTAGGATATAGAGATCTCTCCTTATCTTCCAACAAGGCATTTGTCGTGATCAAGAGAGGGGTAGCCACCTTAGACGACTGCGGCCGTAAGACTGCTGATCAGATGCGCCCGCCCCCTTGCTTCGTCAGGCGGCTTCTCGAGACGTAGATGGAATTGGAGCCTGGCATCCCCATCCCGGACATTCGCCCGGAATGTTCATATCAGCGGTTCAGTTCATATTATGCCTGTCTATTCTCATTGCCATATATGTGAATTCATGCACCTCTTTCTTCCTTCGTACCATGTGCGTCTATGAGACAATAAAATTCGCTGCACGAGGGACAATTATCTGAGCTATCCAGCAGTATACCATGCAGTACTTAGGGCCAATACGCAGGTAAGATGCCATATTCAATACTAGCGAATATATAACTCGAAAATGCATTTTTATGATATACTACTATCTCGCTATACTTCTACATTGGAAAATATCGATATGCCTTCTCGTGCCTGTCTCGCCGCTAGCCAAACAAACACAACACACTACCCCCAACACACTACCGGCCTACTTTCATAAGGGATACGCGGCGCCGTCCCCGCGCATATCGCTCCCGGCCGACCAGACGCCGGTGTTCTCGATGGGGTCGACGCTCCAGCGGATGATCTGGCCGCGGCCGAACTGGGCCCTCGCCACGCCCGTGACGACCTCGACCTTGTGGCCGAGCCGGCGCAGGCCCTCTACCGTCTCGCCCGGCATGCCCTCCTCGACGTAGACGGTGCGGTCGGAGGCGCCGCCGCGCTCCATGCCGGCGCCGATGCACACGCGCGGCGCGTCCAGCGCCTGCTGCGGGCTCAGCCCGCCCACCACCTGGCCCAGCAGCACCTGCACGTGGCCCTGCGGTTGCATGAACCCCCCCATGACCCCGAACACGCTGTGCAGCGACCCGTCGTGCAGGTTGGTCACCGCCGCCGGGATGATGGTGTGGTAGGGGCGCTTGCACGGCGCCAGCGCGTTCGGGCGGTCCTGGTCGGGGGAGGAGAGGCTGAACCCCGCCGCCCGGTTCTGCAACGTGAACCCGCACCCCCGCGGCACGATGCACGTGCCGAACCCGCCGAAGTTGCTGTTGATGAACGAGACCGCGTTGCCCGCGCCGTCCGACACCGCGAAGTACACCGTGTCGCTGCTGCGCAGCGCCGGCGAGCCGTGGCTCAGCGCGTCGCCGCGCGCGCGGCCGGCGTCGAAGAGCTCCGCGCGCGAGGCCAGGTACTCGCCGGAGATCAGCGACGCCGTCGGCACGTCGGAGACACCCGGGTCCGCCACGTGCCAGCTCGCGTCCGCGAACGCGATGCGCAGCGCCTCGATCACCGCGTGCAGGTACGGCGCCGTGTTGAAGTCGGCCGGGGTCCAGGTCGGGATCGTGCCCGCGCGCTCCAGCTCCTGCAGGATGCCGAGCGCCATCAGCGCCACGATGCCCTGGCCGTTGGGCGGGTGCTCCCAGAGCTCGAGGCCGAGGTCCTCCTCCTCCGCCCCCTTCTCCTTCTCCCCTTCCTTCGGTTCGGGAATTCCGCCGCCGCCGCCGCCGCCGTTGCGGAGGACGTTGTCCCGCAACTTCTGGGCGATGCCCTGGCCGCGGAACCGCAGCGAGATGGCGTCCACGGGCTCGCTGCCCGTCTCGCCGTGGTGCGCCAGGTCGTCGAGCTCGAGGTGCCCGCCGAGGTCCCGCACCACCTTCACGAGCGACGCGGCGACGCGGCCCGCGTAGAACCCCTGCTTGCCCTCCGCGGCCAGCGCCCGGAACGTCTGCGCCAGCGTCGGGTTCCTCATGATCTCCCCCGCCCGGGGAGCGCGCGCGCCGCCCGGCGCGCCCGGGTCGCTCTTGAGCATCTCGTGGCCGTTCGGCGACGCGCTGCGGATCTGCGATGCCGATTTTTCCCACTGGGGTAGTCGTGGAGGGTCAGTCAAGAGGAGGCCTAAAGATGGTATGCGTTTCCCGACAATACCGGGATGGCGAGAGGACGGCTTACAAAGTACGCGACTCCCTCCGAGACAGGGAAGCCCTTCTCGCCGAGCTCGATGGCGGGCGCCAGGATCTGCTGCATGGAGACCTTCCCGCTGCCGAAGCGCTCCACCGTGTCGCACCACCCAGCCGCGGCCCCCGGCACGGACACGGCGTGCACGCTATCCATCGGGATCCTGCCGGGCTCGCCGTCCTTCAGGCCGAGGGAATTGCGGATCCGCTCCAGCGTGTACTTGCCGCCGGAGCGGCCCGAGCCGTTCAGCGCCGAGACCTTCTTCGTCTTCGCGTCGTAGAACAGGCAGAACATGTCGCCGCCGATGCCCGTGGAGCACGGCTCTGTCATGTTGAGGCCGGCGGCTGGGGAATGCCGGTTAGCTACAGGGTGTCGCCTGAGGCTGGGTGGAGGTTAGGGACAGCCAGGGTCCTCCCCCTCGCCGGTACATACCTACAGCCACTGCAGCATCCTAATAAACGTAATCTGAGCACTTGTGATTTCTTCCAATCCATCAGGAAAGCAGTTAACACTTACAGCGCAGTTCCCGCCTGCTTCTAAGATATCGATGCCACATTTCGCGGCTAGTGGTTGCGTGCATGCGACAATGCCCTTGGTACTGTGGACCACGCTCCTCCGGCTTGGAAATTTCGCAAACGCCGTCGAACCCGGAGGGAACACGGACGGGACCGTGAGAGGCATGCTGAGTGCGGTTTGAAAAGACCGTCGACGACTTCCTTTGTAACCCTAGATGCGCGGGGTAAAGGAGAGGGTGAAGCGTATAAGTCGTCTGCGCCGAGCCGATGGTGAGCTTTCACAACCTAAGTAGGTATTGCGAAGGCTTCCATGCATCAGAAATTGGAATGAATCTGAGGTCAACTACGAGATAGTACACAAAGGGCCTTCAGGTTCGTTTACATCTTCCCACGAGCTGACGTTTGGGTTCAAGTCACAATCTCCGTTGGAGATAGAGGTCGTTGTACCCGATTACCTAGGTTAACAGTAATAGTCCCCACGTAGCGCAATCGGGGAGTCCCGAGGATCGGAGCCGTCTGCAACAACTGTTGGAACTGCCAATTCGGGACTAAAAGTACGACCAAGAAACCTAGTTGCCGAACATACTACCGAATCAGGATATAAAATATTTATTTCCTGGTTTTCTTTCGTCTCAGACGAAATGCAGTGTAAGGTTCGGGTAGGTAGTTCTCAGGTGCTTCGTCATCTTGTTAGTATGGTAAGACATACCAGAGGTTACTCAGACATACTAGAGGTTACTCAGACACACTATAATACGTAAGTACTCAATTAATACTATATTTTGCCTTAGGCAAATGGGGTCTTATATCTCCTTCCCAGTCCTATTCTAATTTAATACCAGCCACTCGGCCCTCAAGAGCGAGCATATTATCACTGATGGCCTAATCTGTATACCTCACTTATGGTCATTACTACCGATAACGTCCTCATGTGTGGGTATTCCTGAAACTTTATACTGCCATAGTCACTTAGCACAACTCCTTGATATTAAGTTGGGATTGTTTTTGCCGCGTGGCTGTACATACACCGTGTCTCATACGAAGTCGGGTATTATATGCTTACTTGTCAGTTCTCTCCTTAGCCCAGTCTCAAGTCAGTTCGTTTCTCTCCGCCAGATTAAAAAGTAACGATGCGAGATCGAAGGGCCCTGCTACATCACACAAAAGGGACGTTACAAGGGACAATTTATACGCAAATGAGGTGAGTATCGTGCTCTTCGCGGTAGGCGGGGTGGGTGATCTGTGTCCATGATTAAGGGTTACATGGGAGTTTCTACAGGTATGTCAAGTGATGCTAAATTCTTTACAGCCACGGGTTTGTGCCTCTAGATAATGCTCATATATTCTTGGCTTGGATCCCTTTAGGGAAATCTGGTCATTTTCCATACAGCCCTTCGCAAATTTACCGCTTCGAACTGTTCATCCCCCTCCCCTTAACCTTTCCCCCTCGGATTCATTATGTCCGTATCTTATAGGAGTTCTTTCAGTCGCGAATGGTACCTCACAATTGTTTCGCCGAATGTTGTTCTTGTGTACCTTCAGGCCACAGCGCAGGGCCCGGGCTGGTATAGTTGGTCAAGGAGGACCAGAACACGGGAATGAGTATGCCGGGCTCGCTGCCCGTGTAATCCCCGGGAATCTTGACCACCGGCCCGATCTCACCCGCACCGCTACCGGTCACGTTCAGCTGCGCACACGAGATGTACCACTGCGCCTCCGAGAACTTGTGCGCCGCGTGCAGCGCGAGGCCCTCGGAGCGCAGCAGGTACTCCCCCGGCGGCGTGGCGGGCGGGAGCGCAAAGCGGAACGACTGGATGTTGTGCGTGGCCCACGTCAGACCCTCTTCCTCTTCCTCCCCTCCTCCGCCTCCGGACCCGACGCTGGCGCTGGCGTTGGCGTCGGCCGTGGTGAGGGAGTAGATGCGCGCCCAGTCGCCGGCGCCGTCGTAGTCGGCGGCGGCGCCCGGGGCCCGCGAGAGGTAGACCTGCTGCACGCCCGGGTGGCCGAAGTGGTCGTCGATGGCGAAGCCGACCTCGTCGCCGGCCGCCACGGCGTACGTCTGCGTGTCCGCGCCCGACGCGAGCCCGCCGGCGTTGCAGCGCATGTCGGTCGAGTTGACGTCGGTCAGCGGCGCGTTCCCGTTCGTGTGCCGCCGGACGTACTGCCAGGGCTCGCCGACCTCCTCGCCGTTCACGATGAGCCGGCTGTAGGTCCAGTGCGCCTGGGCGCCCGAGGCGCCGAGCGCGAAGAGGAGCGCGAACGTGTTGGCAAACCGCCCGAATAGCATTATGGCAACCCAGAAGCAATAGTTAGAGAAGGTAAGAGCTTCATGGAGGGTCTTTTGAGAGCTTGAAGCTGGTTATATAGCCTTTTTTTCGTCATTCTTGCTACTCGCAGATGAGTGGTGGCTTTATTACGAGTTGGGTCCGCGCTGGGATGTAACCTTGATCTCTTGGTCAGGGGAGAAGAAGGCCGAAGATCTCTCCGAAAAAAAAAGTCTAACCCTGGATTGTCTTGTGCAATCGCACCGATGTTGAACTTGAAGATGCGTTCCTTAGCTAGCTTGGCTGCCCCCTTGTAATAGCCTAAATACGAATTCAGAAGGTCAGAGCCGCAGGAGTTGAAAGCTATTGCATTAAGCAAGCCACTATCCCAGCATAGAAATCTATCTGATAGGGTACAGAATCAACATGAAACATTTCCTTGCAGAAATACATATGCACGGAGTTTACAAAGACACATTCGTGTATATCTACCATGGATGGTACTTAAAGTTAAGTACCCACTACAGGAGGAGCTCTGAAAAAGCTATACCTAGGTCATGATTAAGAGGAAGAGTTCTCAGTTACCATTCAGTCATGACACGCTGAACCACCATCCGTGGTCTTGAGCGCCTGGACACCATCCGATGTCAAATGGGAACCTTAGCTACTCTAGTGTTTCCATCACTATGTACCATCTAGCCCCTATAGGCAAGGTAGTTCGTAAATAGTGTAGCTGTCTTAGATACTAAGTGAAGTTCTCTGTAGCAATTGTGAACCGTGGTGGCAACATTCACGCCAGTATAAGTACGTAAAGTTTGGGGTTTAACCGACATCTCTTAAAACATGCATAAAATTCGTATATGGAGAGTAGAGATTAATATATATAGTAAAAAAATATATATATAGTAGGGCTGTGTGAAAGGTTAGGTAAGTACTCAGAAGAAGTCAACTTGCTGTGATTTCGTTCAATTACCAATCGTTCTTGATAGTTCTTGGTTACTCCAGCCCAACAGTATTCTCTTTCTGTTCTTGGTTTTCGACGAAAGCTTTATTTAGGAGAAGAGCTAGATCTACTTTGGTAGCCCATGCTATTCACGTTTCTAGCCAACGGGGCTACAACCTCCTGTATCAGTGCTCGACTTATAGCTGATACGCATGATTTCCTTCAGGACTATCCGATATGACAACCTTAGACTACGTGGTAGTTCGTCCTCGTTGACTTTGTACTGATGCTCCTGCCCTAGATGTTTGTGCTTCAAATATTCTGGCGCGAGGACAGGGTACAAGTGGTGGGAAGCTGAACCCATCCACCTGCCCCATCACCTACCACGTAGCCTAGCTATGATTTTGATGAGCCATCAATTACGAAGGATCTAACCAACAGTGATATCCGTTGTCAATCCTCATTGATGTCGATCCTCAGCCTCACTTCTAGTGTGTATGGGTCCCTATGACAGTTATCGCCGACAATTATACCCGAAAGCTAAATTCACTCACTCTTCTTGCCGTATCTTGAGCCATCGCCGATGGCTATCTCCTAAGTCCTCGACCGTAGGCTATGCGTACATACCCCCAAAACAGCCATTCGCAATTAGCATTCAATAGTGATTATAGTCATTTCTGTGTATTTCTAAGCTTCATGGAGAACGACGGGGAGGCAACTTGGGAGTCAGATCGTCTGATATGTCATCCCAAAGTGAAATACTACATAGGGGTAGGTAAGAAGTATAATAGTCAGGCTTAATACCTAATTCATGGATTAATTACCAAAATGATATGTTTGATCTGTATACATATACGAAACCGTATCAGTCTGGTTGTGTCTATTTGATATTCATACTCTACCAATTTCCTTGAAGTAATCACCATCGCCATATCCACGAGAAGCCACCCTCTCCCACTGGCAACATGAGCTCAGACGCTAAATCCGGCAATGACCTAGCTGCCGTCTACGCATCTGCGATCAACGGCAAGGTCGTCCTTACTACGGGCGTAACCCTCGGGGGCTTGGGGGGTGCTTTCGTCCTCGCGATCGCGCGGGCAAATCCGTCTCTCCTAATCCTCGCCGGCCGCAGCCCAACCAAGAACCAGCAGACCGCCCAGGCTGTATCGGACCAATTCCCTAATGTCAGGGTCCGGACCCTCGAACTTGACCTCATATCACTTACCGCCGTGCGCAAGGCCGCTGACACGGTCAACGGATGGACCGATGTCCCCCAAATTGACACCGTCGTCAATAATGCTGGAGTGATGGCCGTCGACTGGGTGCTCTCTCCAGATGGGTACGAGAGCCAACTCGCCATCAATCATCTGGGCCATTTCTTGTTCACCAATCTCATTATGAGGAAGATCATCAAGTCTCCTGCACCACGTATTGTTGCTGTTAGCAGTAACGGCCACAGGCTCAGCCCGTTCAGGTTCGATGATTGGAACTTCAGGGTGCGTAATTCTCAGCGGTGTTTCCCCGTTTCCTGCTAACCGCCAATATTGGGGGCTCTATCGAGTATCCAGACTGATATATGTGGCTACAGAATGGCGAATGCTACAACAAGTGGATTAGTTACGGTCAATCAAAGACAGCCAATATTCTGATGGCCATCTCGCTGGCTGAGAAGCTTGGTGCGAAGCATAATCTTTCGGCCTTCAGTGTGACCCCTGGTCTCGTCATGACGAATCTTGGCACGCACCTTGCGCTTTTCGGGGATAATGCTGCTGACATGGAATCCATGAGTAGGCTTTCTTGCCGAGGCCCCTGCCTTGAGTACTCCTCCAGCTGACGTGCCGCTAGGGGAAGTTGACCGGCTATTTGGAAACGGCGTGGCGTGGGTTGATTTTACGACACAGTTCAAGGCGCAAACCCCAGAGGAGGCTGCAAGCAACCTTGTGTATGCTGCCTTTGACACAGAAGTTACAGGTCAGCTTACTCCTCTCCCGTCAATAATATGTTGATACCTAAATCGTACGCTGGCGAACATGCTGACAGCAATAGCAGCCCAAAGTGGCGCTTACCTGGAGGACTGCCATGTCGCGGACCCGTGGACTGATATCCTGAAGCCTTGGGCAACTAGCCCCATTGAAGCTGAAAAGCTGTGGAGGCTGAGTGAGAAGCTTGTCGGGCAGGAGTTTTCGTATTAGGTCTCGGCTAGATCTCGAGATCATGACGGGATGATCTTGTCGCAAGAACGCTTTGTTTTCCGCGACAGATCTTCATAAAACGCCTGTCATGGATATATGAGAGCTGTAGTGCTCCCGGTGTTTAGCTTATCCATCTTGTTTGCCTTATGAAACCAGATAATACGGGCTGCTGCCAGTTGAGGAGCGTTGAATTGTGTCTCGCCCCCTTATGTGCATGTTGTTTTGCCTGGGCCTTTTCTGGATCCTATCCTCAAATCTACCCACGACCACCTTTTCGCATCTGAGTTCCGTTCATCTCAGTCCATGAAAGCACTTCAGAAAGTCACCGCAATCCCAACCGCATTGAAGTTGACGCCCCCCTCTGGGAGCTCTTCGAGACTTACCGGTACACTACCTACAACGACTCCGATAAGGATACGCAGGGAATCTGCAATGGTAAGGATGTAAGTTTTAGGTATGTGTTGTTACTGCTTCGAAAATCGCAGTTGACACAATTATGATTTTCAGGTTTAATGGGATAGAAGGTTATAGGCTAGGTAGTGCTATGGTACCTACATTGGCTTGGCGGGACATTGGGAATAGGGGCGTTTACTAGCCTCGTAGGATAAGAGACGGCATGGCATGACTTGGGTTGACCAATCACTTTGTGATCGCAAAACCCCCAAAACAAGGTTCCCTTCGTTAAGTACCTAGATGCTGCACGCTGCAAGGCTAACGGGGACCCCGCAACTCTCCGCAACTTTAGGTACCTAGGTATTCAATACGCTCGGGAGGCGCCTTCATAGCACAATACTGTGGGTGGTCAAAGCGCCATACTATTTAAGTGGGAATTACACCGGACAGACATGGGTCTCCATCATCAATACAACATCCATTACACCACCTACAATACAATCATATAACAAAAAGTCCCATGCGAAGTCTCATGCAACCTTATCTCCAATAACGTAAGTTCACCTCATGTTCTGTTGGGTATTCTCCGAACTGCGGGTTCTGGGCGACCAGGAGATGATGATATCACGCCAGAGATTGTGCTGAATACCTACGGCTAAAAAGAACTCAACTGCCTTGCCTACCCGCGTTCTGCCGAGTGACAAAGCGTTTCCAAGGCAAGCTCCGATCTTGCTCACTAACTCGTCATTATTTATCTTGGCCGGCCTAATGCTAACAGAGATGCGCCATGAAAGACTCCATATTGCCCACACCTACGAGAGATCTTAGGTAAACTACCACCACTACTCTTAGGAGGGTTCTAGTCATATATCCTATCTTTGAATATCGCCCACAGTCAAACGCAGGCTGTCGCAACTGGAAGCCATCTGAGATGCTCCAGGCCATATCGCCAGACCATGACAGGCACCATGAGCGGGGCCGCAAGAACTCGCTCGCCAACCTAACCGCCTCCCTACACGACAACAAGATCCACCTCCTGCTCGCGGCCTCGGGGTCCGTGGCGACCATAAAACTACCGCTGATCATCCAAGCGCTCTCCAAACACCACCACGACCACCAATCCTCCTCCTCTTCCTCCAACCCGGCGGCCAGCAGGAAGGACCTCAGCATCCGCGTGCTCCTGACCCCCACGGCGGCGCGGTTCCTGGCGGGGCAGTCGGCGGAGCAGCCGCCGGTTTCCTCGCTGCTGGACCTCCCCGGCGTCGACGCCGTCTACGCCGACGCGGACGAGTGGCGCGCGCCCTGGCGCCGGGGGGACGGCATCCTGCACATCGAGCTGCGCCGCTGGGCCCACCTGCTCGCCGTCGCGCCGCTGTCCGCCAACGAGCTGGCCAAGTTCGCCGGCGGCTTCGCAGACGGCCTGCTCGCCAGCGTCGTCCGCGCCTGGGACGCCCGCGGCGACCTCGACCGGGACGTCGCCGGTGCGGCGGACGTGGGGGCCGAGGGGGAGGGGGAGGGGGAGGGTGCTGCGGTGTCGGGAGGTCGGACGGTAGGGGGGAGGGGCAGGAGAGGAGACAAGAAGCGCATTATCGTCGCGCCGGCTAGTATGTCCCTATTCACATTTCCGCGCCCCTATCTACATTTCTCTCCCGTGCCCAATTTCGATGCCCCTTTGTACTAGAGGTATACCAACCAGAGAATTTTACTGACCTCGGTTTTGCTCGCTATAGTGAATACGGCCATGTGGCGGCACCCGGTGACGGCGAGGCATCTGCGCGTGCTGGAGCAGGAATGGGGCGTCAAGGGCGACGGGAAGGATGGCGAGGAGGGCGACGGGTGGTTCGAGGTACTGCAGCCAGTACGTATACCACGGTCCCTTTTATTCCCTATCTCAACCTGTTCAAGGAGCTTTACCTGTCTGCTCGGGAGGTCTGCTGAGTTACAGCTCCCGAGACGTGGCTTGCATCTCTCTCGAAGCAATCTAGAAAGGGGGGCAGTTTTTACTGACTCGGGATTGTGTACAGCAGCAGAAGACGCTCGCATGCGGCGACGTCGGCGACGGCGCCATGATGGAATGGACCGAGATCGTGGCCGTTATCGAGGATAGGCTAGGCCTGAAGCACTAATTTGTTTGAAGTGCTTGTTCGTTCGCACATGCAGAGGTGGACGGCCTTTTCATACCTGACATGTATATGTTTGTACATACCTAATGTAAGCTACGATGCTGATTACTCTACTGCCTATGGTTTGTCTGTAGTTTGCCATTAGTGTCAATGACACTGGACACACGATACAGTTTACACATGAATAGTGTAGCTTCTCTCAGACCTAGGTACCCGAGCGACCGCGCCATGCTAGGAGTTACTAGTTGTAGATAATAATAGCACAATTTCATACGTCTCCAGCCCGTTTTTCGTGGGATACCTAAGCCTATGACCAAACTCTCTGCCTACCATGTTTTATACCTAATTTATTTATAGAAATGAAAATGAAAAGATGAAGGAACAGCACCAGCGCTCTGCCTGAGAGTGGTAAAATCAAGATCACATGAATTGGCCGCGCAATTCATACGAACATTGAGTAAGAAAGCTCATCGTCAACTGAGCTGCTGGGTCCTAAAGTTACGCAGCCTGTGGCTTGGGGCCAACCTTGTGGAGGCTTCGTGGCAACGGGCGGTACATGCGTCGCAGCCACAAACACCGGCGATGTTCCGTACCGATACTGAATCTGGTAGGTCGGCTATGTTGCTATTTTTGACGCCATATTAGATCGTTCGCGCTTGCGCAACCTCCGATTCTGGAGAACCTTGTGCTAATGATATCTAGTGGACGTCCAGTGTAGGCACTGCACGCAGAGCCAGTGAGGTAGAGGTTGTCATCACCGATTCGTAGCGATGTTACGCGGCCTTGCCTTGGCTGGAATATCGTCGTCAATTGTAAGGCTTGTCCTTGGCATGAGGTACTAGGTAATGTAATAGCATGTAGCTTAAATGCTGTGCATGCAGATCAAGCACCGGCTTCGACATCCATGGCCTGTTTCGGGCAACGCCCTGCAGTGGCTCAAGGGGGGGGGGGGGTTCCGCATTAACAACCAATGCTGCGGCGGGAAAGCGATCTCCCCAGTCTAGAACTTCGGGCTCAGCTTCAATTGAGTTTGCGACGCTGCTCGTCAGATACTATACACGTGTGTGTAAGCAGTAAACTGGACTGGCATGAGACGCAATGTTGGACGGAAAACGACGACAATTGTCAGATATAACAGAAGTGTACCTAAACTAGGTACCTAATGTAAAGCCCGGCGGGCAGCCAGGTACCAACCTAGGGAGGCATGAGGCGGCGCTAAGGCGTTGGCAAATGCCTGGTCGAGGTTACGCAGTAAAAAGCAATTGGATGTACCTAGTTGCTCTCGAAAGACGTACCTAAAAATCTGGCCTCGGTGCCTGTAGTGCGTGACGAGGACTCGACATGACAGATACCTAGCATTAGTTACGACAAAGTACCGGTGCAGGGCGACAACAATTGGATAGTTACGGACGACAATGCTGCAAAATAAAGGAAAATTGAAAGGGTAACGACGTCACTGATGAAAGAAGAGCGGGATAGGTACCTACCTGGTTGCATTGTGAGCGAGGACGTCAAACTTGATACGCTTAGAGGTAGGGATCTTATGGGGGCATGTGCTGCCGGGACGACCAGAGGTGGGGGTGCGCTTTCATTGTGGCCTTCATTGTCACCGTAAGTACTTGGCTCGGGCTGTTTTGATAGATCCTCTACCCACTACGCTGATACCATGTAACTTGATACCTGTGGGTACTTGGGGACTGGCAATGAGGGCAGTGGGAGGGGCCCGTCGCGGCGATGTGAATTGTGTGAGTGGCTCGCCATTGTTGCTGCGCCCGCTCTGGCGCTCTGGCGACCTGAAACACGACATCACCTGGGCAGAGCTGGGCCGACTCAGCCAGCGCAGTCCTCTTTTTGATTTCATCATTTCCTGGGCAACGACTCCATCTGCATCCTGGACCCATTTCTGCCCCCCCTCCACTCCATCATCAAGGGTTGAAACTCACGAACCGCTCTTTTTGCCGTATCACTGTCTTCGTTGATCTCCATCCGGACTTCCCTTGCCATTTGACACGGGTACTTTCTCTTTTCCCTAGGCGACTTCTAAAACAGTCCTTTCTTTCGACTCCGGTCTGCATTATTTTCGTACTTTGTTCGCGACAGCCTACTGGCCCTTCCTCCATTCACTGTCAGGGCCTTCCTTGGAAAGACTCGGGAGAATACCACACTCTGGCCAGCCTGCTCTGAATCAGACGTAGTCGCCGACAAACCAGCTCCATTCCAGATACGCATGTCCCTACATTCCAACTGCCGAGCCTAGAAGTCTCCCCGTTGCGATCGATCATACTGCGCGCAAGCCGCCATCAAGGAGGTCGCTAGCTAGCCTGGACCAATCGCACCCTTCGGATTCGACTCTCCGCGTCGCCTAGGAATAATACGTACACCATGTCGTATAATCGATTAGGTATGCATTTGTTGCTTGTATCCTTGGAATAGCCACCCTCCCATTCACTTTCACCTGTCATACCACCCATCTTCTCATTTCCAACACTACAAGCCTCGGTTATGCGCAAACCAAGCGCCTTTGCTGCTACCACGCCTTCGTCTTTGATGTTGCCTCTTTAACAAGCAAGGGCGACGCAAACCGTGTGGCGCAGATAATAGGCAACTCTTTGGGGGGCGTCTTTCCTCACGTACCCGTATAACTTCCATTCCATTATATAGCATTACATTTAGACCGAACTAAACTTCCCTATCTGATATTGACCTTTCTAGACGACGACTACTACGATCCTACTATGGACAACCGAGCACATCGGACGCCCTCACCGGGCCACCCGCTTCAGCATGGGTACCAGCTCGACGATGTTCCATATGGGCACCAGCCGCCGCCGCCTAGCGGCAATCTTGGTCTACCTGCCGGCCCAGGAAGATACAACTCGCCGAGCGACCATCTGAGTCTCAATGCTGCGCACTCGACCGACAACCTTTATGGCCCGGCCCAGGGTTACCCAGCCGAGTACGCTGTCGACCCTGAGCAGCATCACGACGCTTATTACAGTCAACCCTACGAGCCACAAACGACTACGACGCCGTTTGCTGACCTTCATGGATACGACTATGAAGATCAACGGCCCATGCTGGCCCATAACGACTCGTTCTCGCATGCGCAAGCGCAAGAACCCTACCAAGACGATCCGCGCCTCCAGCAAGCCGCTGCCCCCATAAAAAGGTGGAAGACTGTCAAGCAGGTTCTTTTGTACCGAGGAAACTTGGTTCTTGATTGTCCAGTACCGCCGCGACTGTTAAACCAACTCCCCCATGGCGAACGTGACGAGTTTACTCATATGCGGTACTCGGCAGCTACATGCGACCCCAATGACTTCTACGACGAAAACTTCACTCTGCGCCAGAAGCTTTTCAGCAAGCCGAGGCATACCGAGCTCTTCATCGTTATTACTATGTACAACGAAGACGATATCCTCTTCGCACGGACCATGATTGGCGTGTTGAAGAATGTCGAATACATGTGCAGCCGGAAAGAAAGTAAGACGTGGGGACCGGACGCTTGGAAAAAGATCGTGGTCTGTGTGGTTAGCGACGGACGTGCCAAGATCAACCCGCGCACAAGAGCCCTGCTTGCTGGCATGGGTGTCTATCAAGAGGGTATTGCCAAGCAGCAGGTTAACGGAAAGGATGTGACTGCCCACATTTACGAGTACACCACACAGGTCGGTATGCAGATCAAGAATGATGTTGTACAGCTCATTCCCAAGAAGCAGCCCGTGCAAATGCTATTCTGCCTGAAGGAAAAGAACCAAAAGAAGATCAACTCTCACCGGTGGTTTTTCCAAGCGTTTGGCCGTGTCCTGGACCCAAACATCTGCGTACTGATTGATGCTGGTACAAGGCCTGGCGGGAATTCAATCTACCAGCTCTGGAAGGCATTTGATCTCGAGCCCATGTGTGCTGGAGCCTGTGGTGAGATTAAGGCGATGCTGGGAACGGGCGGCAAGCATCTGCTTAACCCGCTTGTTGCTACCCAAAACTTCGAGTATAAGATGAGCAACATCCTGGATAAGCCACTCGAATCCGCCTTCGGCTTCATTTCCGTCTTACCAGGTGCATTCTCCGCATACCGTTATGTCGCTTTACAGAACGATAAGAATGGCCTGGGCCCATTAGAAAAATACTTCAAGGGCGAGACTCTACACGGTGCAGGCGCTGGTGTTTTCACAGCCAACATGTACTTGGCTGAAGATCGCATTCTCTGCTTTGAGCTCGTCACAAAGCGCAACTGCCACTGGATCTTGCAATACGTCAAGTCAGCAACCGGCGAGACTGATGTTCCTGATACCGTGACAGAGCTCATTCTGCAGCGTCGTCGTTGGCTTAATGGCTCGTTCTTCGCTGCCATTTACGCCATTGCCCATTTCTACGAATTCTTCCGATCAGACCACTCCATCCTGCGCAAGCTGATGTTCTTTCTCGAGTTCGGATTCCAAACGTTCAACATGATCTTCGCCTGGTTCGCTATCGGTAATTTCTTCCTGGTTTTCAAGATCCTCACGACAAGTCTCGGAGGCGAAAATCTGCTTGGCAATGTTGGCGCTATCCTTGGGGTAGTCTTTGAATGGTTCTACGGAATATCCCTGATGGCTTGCTTTGTTCTGTCCATGGGTAACCGTCCATCGGGCTCCGGAAAGCTATATACCGCCATGGTGATCTTCTGGTGTGCCATCATGATGTAAGTCTGGTCACGATTCTCTCCTGGAATAGGCACTAATCCCAAATTTAGATATCTGACATTCGCCGCCATATATATTACCGTCATTGCCGTGCAAGACCAGGTGTCCAAAGGATTCAACATTAGCGATATCTTCAAGAACAAACTTTTCTATTCTCTCATCGTGTCCATGCTGTCCACCTACGGCCTGTGGATCATCTCCTCGCTCATGATGTTCGACCCCTGGCATATGATCACCTCCTTCATACAGTACATGCTCCTCACGCCAACTTACGTTAACGTTTTGAACGTGTACGCTTTCTGCAACACCCATGATATCTCCTGGGGTACGAAGGGTGATGACAAGGCCGACGAACTGCCAACGGTAGACACGAAGGACGGTAAGGGTAAGACCGACTTACCGGATGAAGGAGACTTGAACGCGCAGTACGAGAGAGAGTTGGGGGTATTCGCGCAGAAGCAAGTGGTTGTTACGAAACCACCAACCGATGCTCAAAAGGCGGAGGCCCAGATGGACTACTACCGCTGGATCCGGTCTTTGGTCGTCCTCATCTGGATGATCACCAACTTCGGGCTTGTGGCTCTCGTTCTCAGTACTGCTGGACTCGAGAAGCTCAACCCCGCACAGGAGGAAGAAGCAGCGGACTACCGCGCGACCCTTTACATGACGGTCATTCTCTGGAGTGTCGCAGGACTGAGCGCCTTCAAGTTCATAGGCGCAGTATGGTTCCTCGTCGTGCGCCTGTTTAGAGGTGTGTAGAGGGAGGTCATCGCTACCATCATCTGCATTGACGACCATCGTCATCATTTCCCATCGGCGGCTATGCAGGCCTCTCTTCGTCACGCGGCGTCAGGTATATTTTCAGTTCTAGGGGCGTTTCTCTGGCATCATGCTATGCTGTGGGGTCTCCAGGAAATCGACCTAGGGCCCCTTTAAACATCAGGGGTTTCGGCTGTTTCCCTCCACTTTCTATTGCGTTTCGGTGACGGACTTCCAAGATTCAATATACCCCTACAAGCAACTTGACGACATTCGAGACACGGAACAGCAAGTGTGGAATTACACAAAAGCCTTGCTTCGTGTGATGAGATAGAGGGGGGATGTGGACTTGATATGGAATGGCCATATATCAAGATTTCCGGTCGGGCCGTTGGGCCAACGATTGTTTGAGGCCTTTGTATAAAAGAAATCTACGTCTTCTCCGGGGCTGGACGCTGCTGGTGCTCGTTGAGACTGGCTACCCAATCCCAAGCCCGCGCATGCATGGTATCCTTGACGGATCCTTGTGAAGGGAAACGGGACGGAACTGGAGAATGAGTGAACGAGCGAATGAGCGTTTGTTGTATTAGGAATAGAGAGCATAGTCTGGTGCATTGGAGTTTTCGGCCATTTCCACTTAATGATGGAAAGCATGAATGAAGATGATTCTTAATTTCAGGTGTTGTCATGTTACACGTGTGTGCCTCTAATATGTCGTCGTTTGCTGCTCTCAGGCCCCTTTGCTCGTTACCATATACTATAATCGACCAGTATAAGAAGCAAACGTGTTTTCTAGATGACTTGGTTCCGATCAGGGCTCGCGGTGGTAGAGGGCATGGACATGCATTCTTCCCTGTGCCGTCCCCCTTCACCCTGTTGCTTTCACCAATAGGGGATTCTGGGACGTTAAGTATGTATCGCCTACTAGGTAGCTTTTCCTTAGTAGTATCCTACATGAAATCTAGCTTATTCTTTATAGTATCTGCTTTTATATACGCAGTCACTTCCCTCCTTGAAGATTTGCATTACAGAACAAACGTAGCTACACTCATTTCTCCTTTCCTGTGTCCTCTGAAGGGAACCACACCTTAAAACACACCCGGCATTCTCCAATCGGTGATAGAAGCTAGTGAGGCATGTATTATACACATACCTAGAATCCAGTCGATGCCATGTTACTGTCTACCTAGGCTTCTCCTAGGTGGGTAAGCATTTAGGTAGCTGCCTACGAAGCCAGCCAAGTTTCCGGACCCAGCCAAAACAGGCCGTGGCCGCGTTGATCCGTCTCTCTTGCATCAGCCGAGGCGAGCGTTCCTGATAGGGGAAGCAAGCACGGTGGGCTGATTTACGAGAAAACATAAAGAAAAAAAAAAGGGTAGTATGCTGCCATTAGCTCTCGGGATAGACGAGTCACAAGTCTCACGGGCTCATATCAACGGCGCCTCAACGACGTTGATGACCTGTCGGGGGTATTTTTTTTTTCTTCTTCTCTTTTTTCAAGAACCTTTCCTTCCTCTCGTGATACGTACATATAAACGGATCCTCCATGTCGCGCGCGCGCGCCCACCGCCCTGCGGGTTTCCATCCGTATGTCCCTCCCTCGCCCTCGCCTTGCTTACTACATGTACATACAGCCTAGCCTCACTGTGGCCGTACGATCGATCGATCAACGGACCAACAAATCACGAACGGGCGGAGGGAGGCGCCTAGTCGTCCAGAACCAACCAGCGCAACGACGACAACGCTTGCCGCTTCGCCTTCGCATGTACGCACGCACGCAGTCACCGACCGACCGACCGACCAACCAACCAACCAACCAACCTCGCCGGTGCCCGGACCCGGCACACCTAGGGAATCTCCCGGCCGAGCCTCTCGAGCTCCTCCTGGATGAACTCGCGGGCGTTGAGCAGCTCGGTGCTGCCGTAGACGACCCTCTTCTTGGCGCGGGCCTCGCCCGTGCGCCGGACCCACTCCTGGAGGTTGCCGTACTCGTCCATGCTGCCGCCGCCGACGGTGAAGACGACGGCGTCGGTGTACCCCTGCCTCCGCTGCCCGAAGCTGGCGCCCGTCCCCGGCCCCTGGGCGCCCGGCGCGCCGCCTCCGGGCATGGATCCCGGCGTGCTCCCAGTCCCGGTCCCGGCCCGCACCGCGCTCGGCGGCGGCATGTTGCCCCGCGCGTTGGCGCTCCGCGGGTCGAAGTACAGGTAGTTCTCCGTCTTGGCAATGGCGTACGTCGAGGCCGTCTGGGGGTCCATGATGGACTCGACGATCTTGGTGATGGTCAGGTCCCGGTTCGCGGGCAGGAAGTTCTTGATGCCGCCTATTAACGAGTCGATGTTGGACGCGAGGTTGGTGGGCACCCCGACGCCCGTGTCCTTTAAGCGGTCCGTGAGCCGGTTTGACAGGGAGGAGAAGCGCCCGAAAAGATCGGTAGAGCCGCCTTGCGCGTTGGGTTGGGAGGGATTGTTGATGGTAGTCAGCTGGGTCATCTTCGTTGTAGCGCGAACTCTGGGATGTGCGGTTAGCCCGGGTGTAGATAAAAGGAGGTATTTGAAATAGTGCAACTGAAGTAGCACTTACTGTCGAACATAGGCAAGACACGCGCTGTCCACGCCTGCAGCAACAAGAGCCTCTTCAAACTGAGTCCATTCTGCGCGGCTGACTTCCTGTTCAGTACTCAAAAACCATATTATGAAGAGGCGAAGCTTGTCTAAGGGTTCATTGCCCTTGGTATTGTCTTTTATAATGTCAAGTATTTCACCCTTCTTCTGTTTCATGACATTTTCTTCCATCTGGAAATAGTTGTCCAGTTGCCGATTCTTTATGCCTGTCAGGAGAGCTGCTAGTATGTTCACTGCGATAACCAAAGTCAGTATCTGCTCTTTCTGGAAGATTGCAATGGATCGGAGGCTGCAAGTCATGGTTTAGGAGCCCAGGCTTCGGCCCCTGACATGTGAAAACCGGGGATACTTGTTCGTAGATAGGAACCAAAGGGGTCATGGGTAATAACTCAGGGTTGCTGCTTACTATGCATGTCTAATACTGCCTTCCTCTCCCGTAATTCAGGCAATAATGTAATCGCAGCCTTTAAATGTTGCGCGCTTGCACTCGTGTCATTCTGGAGATCTTCTATTGAGGACGCTCCAGTTTTCTTGGTTATCTCGGCCGCGTCCTCTTTGTAGCGGGTCAACTCAGCGTCAATGTCCTCGGCGACCTGTGGGAAGGGAATCCCAGCGTTTTTCTCCCAGAAGAAGTCGGTAGAAGTCAGGTCATAAGCTTTTTTAGTCGTCCCCTTTGCAGGATTCTCCTCATCCACGGGCGTTTCAATCGTGATGCGGTTGAGCTTCATGTTAAGAATATCATTCACAAGAGATTGATAAGTCCAGGAATGAAGAAGCAGAGGAGTCAAATCGATGTTTCGGTCAAGGATAATGAGAACGGGCCGAGAGGCAGGTGCACTAGCAGACGAGGCCGCCCGCGCATTGGAAGAGAAAAGGTTGTCCTTGGAGTTGAGGAGATGGTCACGAAGTTTTCGATCGAGCTTGCCTGCGATCATATCTGCTGCTGCACCTTTCGGACACCGTATAATTGGGATGACACCTACGACCGTCAGCGTGCAATTCCTTCAGTTCCAGGACAGGGTTACGTACCCATTGTCACGACCACACTGAATAAGCCGCTCACTATTCTGTCGACAACGTGGTCCAGCTCTTCGTCCTTGGTCTTGGCGCTATTCAGTGCCCAATATGTGTGCTCCCGTTGCATCCCCCTGTCCATCCAGGTCAACTACCCGGGGCCATATGAACATGGGAGGTGAGACTTACAAACTGAACAAATCGGGTTCAGCAACTATGAAGTTCAGGTAGTTGTCGTATAGTTGAGCTATGTGCTCGGATGTGCCCGCTGAGGCTGTTTGCGCCGCGAAGTCTTCGAGAAGCGGGCGTGGTATGGAGGATAGAAAGTTGATGTAGGCGGGAGAGTATAGGCTCTTTTGTAGATCGCTGGTTATGGACTCGAGGTTCTTCGCGTTAGGCTCGAGTAGATAGATGACAGGGACGTCAGGGATGGGGTATCGAGATGCGCCAATATGCCTGAATGGGAGAGCAAGAATTAGCCGCAGTAATAGGAACGGCGGGAGACGCTGGTGTCAATACATGTGCATCGTCACACCCATAGAACGTAGATCTCTAACTTGGAGGACACTGCTGATGACATCGCGACCAAGGTCATCGAACACAAGAACCTTCCATATAGGCTCGCCGTCGGCGGTCAAGATGGGGCCAGCGGGGGCCAATCCGTTTGCGTGGGCATCGTTGTCGTCCTTCTGTTCGAGGCCTTCGTTAAGATTGAGGATCTTCTTGAGCGAGGCTGGTATAAGTTAGGAACCATGAGATCTTTGAACGTGAGAATCAGGGAGTTGATACCAATTTGGCGATCGCGCAGTGTCTGACCCTTCGCTGCCATGACGAGAATGCACCCGAGTTCTCGGAAGCGTCGTGTTCAAGGTGGTGTCAAGCTGGAAGTCCCCCTTCGCGGTGCTGCTGCTGCGGATATGTATCTATCTGAAGTTGGCTCAGCAGGCGGGGCAGCCAAAGTCATAGATTAGACAGGTAATTAGAACAGAGAGTTAGTTATCGTGGTGCAAACGAAGACATAGAGTTAGAATGGCTCGTATGGCGCTACATTCCGGGGTATCATCCAAATGTTCACGTCGTATGTAGCCATACACAGCAACGTCAATGGCAGCATTGGCATTACGGTAAGTTTACAGCTTCAACACAGGACACTTCAGCTTCCGGGTGCTGGTAAATTTGATTGGCTGCGCAGTCGGCGCAGTGCGTGCTAGCTTAGATAAGCTCCTGTGAGGTCTTGGTGGGATACTTAACACTGTGTACACGGATGCCTATGCGTTGTACCTGCCCAGGTGGTTGTTAAGGTCCACTGATTTTCTGCACTGTAATTAGCACACTCAGGTCCCCTAATTGATAGGTGCTTAGCCTACCTACTACTACAGGCTACCTAGGTAGCTCAAGATAGCTGAGGGATGTGGCTGATAGCGGGCAATGCTGCCTATGTCACCTACCTACAATGGTAGGTAGCGTACCTAAGCGTTAGTTGATTACTACCTAGGTACCTCCTAGGTACTAAGGGCAGCAGGGCAGTTAGGGTTCCAAGGTTGTCTCTTTGCACGTACTGTGGTAGAGTGGCTGCCAGATAGGTAGGTACCCAGGTACCTAGCCCATGTACAGATTACGGGATACACCCATCATAAGGTTGATTTGTGAAACAAAAGCCCCGACCTGCCGAAGCCGCGCCCAGCCAGTCAGCCAGCCCGCCTAGGTACCTCCTCGCCTACCTACCTGCCTACCTCATACCTACCTACCTCCAGTGTTTACCTACCTGCACTGTTACGGCGGTTAGCGCAGAGCTTTTTCTTCCCTCGCCCGCAACACGCTTGCGTACCCTTCTTCCTTTCTTCATCATCTTCTGCCTGTCGCAAGACTTCCCTCAACCATCGCATCCCATCCTCTGCCATCCAGCATCACCTGCCATCATTCTGCTTTGCCGAGATCTCTCCTAAGTCTTAGGGCTTATCTGAACTAATCCTCCTTGATTAATCCCAGTAGTCGGTCCCCTAGGGCATTCCTGGTTTGCTTGCCACCTATCCTTTTTTCCCACCAAGTGTCACGGTCGCTTTCTTCGCCTTTCGATCAAACCAACCTGCCAGCCAACCAACCTGCCAACCAAACCAACCTACCTATCCATCCATCCATCTACTCATCATCCGCCCAGCCAGTCACTTGTTCAGAATTCTTGAGATAGACTCCTCGGGTGTCCTCTTTTCTTCTAAGCTCTCCAAGAGACCCCATGTCGTAAATTATATTCTCAGTAAAGGGAGCATGTCAAATTGCCGTTTCTCTTCATAAGAAGCAGAAAGCGGCGGACGCGGTCGTTGGAATCGGGAATAACCTGGATTGAAGGGTATGAAAATAACATCTAACCCCCCTCCCCCTTTTCGCTTGTCTTTTCTTTTCTTTCTTTTTTTCCCGTTGCAAATACGTCCCAGCATGATTATCCCAACGCGGATTTAAGAGCCAAAGAGTGTGTGCCTTGTTGATCTTCTGTATGGATGTTCTCCACCCACCACCCCGAATTCCGATTGCAGCCGTAAATTGCATATCGGTAAGGGGTGGAGTGTCCTGGGATGGTTTTGGCAACCAACAGCAAAAACACATTGGACACACTCTTATCATAAACCGCAGCAGAGCATTCGGGGGTGCAGCTTGATCAATGAGAGAGAGAGAGACGTGTGTGTTGGCGTCTAACCAGTAACTCCTAAATTCCCATCTTACAGAGGGACGGAGGCAAAAAGAGGCTTAAAAGGAAGGCATTTGAGAGACTCCCTTATCGCAACATTGAATATGAATGACCACCAGCACGCTGGACCTTCGCGGTCCAGAGTGCTGCTGGGCTCTTTCATTCATCTTTTACATTAATGGTTCCCCCGGATGAGGCTGTCCAGATCTCCAGGAAGCAGATACAGATCCCTTTGTCAACAAGCCAAGCCAGCTCTTAATTTGGACAAACAATGAAAATCAGCGAAGCGCATGCAGCGAGCGTCATCGAGCCGGTGTGGTAGACAGCGAGCTTTTCGATTCGTAACTTCGAGTTCCATCGGGCCTCTTAAAGACTCTAGCACACGGTCACAGACCGAGTGTGTCCCATCCAACCTGTTACTGCCAAAATACCGAAATATGAGCCTCCGATATTAACGGCTGCTCAGAACTCTGGAACTGCAGACAATTCACTGTCCAGATCCCATGGAACTCGGAAGGCCCATCACGCGCCTTGTGTGCTCTCAAGTCTCTTTTCGAGTGTCAACAACTGGTGCCGACAGCCACCGCCAATGAATACAACTACAAAAAAAAATACTGCTCTGGAATCTGGACATACTCTCTCATCCTCTGATCAATTATGCCTCTCGAATGCTCTAGTGCTGGGCCAATTCTAATATTTCTTGTGTCCCCCCTTTCAACAATTCCTCTCCTGTATTGCCCTTGAATTTTGTACTGAAGCCAAAGCTGATTGATTCTCTCTGGCTTAGATCTACGGCCTATACCTGTTCCGGTCTAAGCGCAGCCTGCAAGCCCGGACTGCCCCTCGCAGGGTTTCTCTAACTACACGCCCTTCTGCATCCGCCGATCTTTCTATCCGAGTACCCTCCCACACCCGCTTCTCAACCTCTTCTGTTGACCTGAATCCGAACTCAGTGCCAAGCGCAGCGCTCCATCAATACATCTCTGTGGTTCGGCGCATCATTTTTTCTGATGGTGTTCTGACCATTTAGTCACAACATTTAGTCACAAATCCGTCTAAGTGTTTCCGGTGAGTGATAACCAGCTGAATGCCGCTATGGCCAGGACATTGTGCCTTTTTGGTGTGGAGCCTAGGTTGTGTGATATATAGCTACCCCTCTCTTTGTTCGCGTCTAGATTCATCTGTGCTCCCATGTCTCAGTTTCCACTTTTACTGACCATCCGGTTTGTGTAATAGATCACGTGCGCACTCCGAATCACCCTACGGCATCTCGGTCATGGCCCAGGGTAGCCATGGCTGGCCGGCCATGGCCTATGGTACTAATAATGTTGGGGGTGTGCCTGAAGGAGAGCTCAGCTATAATCCGGCTTCTTTCGCGTACCAGCCCTATCAAGATCACCAACAGAATCAATCCTTTGGAGAGGCCCAAGCGAACCAGCCGTATGAGAGGCCAGAGTCGGCGAATCAGTTTTATGACAACCCGGATTTCCATGGCTACCAACCCATACACGCGGGTAACAACCACCTGGAAAATGGCGCCTTTGTAGGAAACAATATGCCAGATTCCAACTTCTACTTCACTCCTGCACCTCAATATGGCAATGCGGAGTCCAATGGTAGCAACATCCATGGACATGGAACACCTGAACTACAGCAGTATGGAGACCTTCACTTCAACTCTGGCAATGAATATCCCACAGTTCACCAAGGTCAGCTACATCCTCAATCTCAGTTCGCTACTAGCCAGCCCACTCAGAGCCAGCCTCACATCCCCAGTGGCTTCAACGCTCACTGGCAGAGACCACCAATCCAACATGACCAGAGTCAGTATGATCAGAGAGTCTTGGGGTATGATAACCACAACAACCAGCATGTTTTTCATCAGCAACCGCAAATGCCGTCATATCCAAATATCCGTGGCCCTATGTACCAGAAGCCGGCAGCATCTTTGGACCCTCGAGGTGGCCAGGCCACCTTCAGCCCCCAGCCGACCCAAAATTTAACGCAGCCCTATCATATTCAACGGCCTGCCGGGGAAGGAGTTCATAGACCATTTGAGGGCATCTCGCCTCCAATTTCTCAACCTCCTGCAGAAATACAAAACCAGGCTCAATCCCAGCACGTGCAGGCGCACATCGCAGGACAGCCACCGATCGTTAACAGCCCTAGACCAGTGCCATTGAACCAACTGATGCCATCTGTGAACGGGGGAACCCCTACAGCACAGTATTCCAATCCCCAAACAACCAATCCGGCGATTGCGCAAGCCCCGCAGTATCAGGTGCGCTCTGAGATGCTCCAAGCAGCTCAATTCCCTAGTTCCCATACAGCTGCGCCCCAACCCGAAGTGAGGATGCCTTCTAGAGATGTAGCCAGCGAGAGTGACGGAAGCGCACCTCAAAACGACCTGGTCGATGAGTGGAAGCCTGTGGCAGGATGCCAGCACCTCTTGGTTAAGAACCCCCCTAAACAAAAGGGAGCTTCGTTCTCCGCCGCCTCCTCGAATGAAACGATGGGCCCCTACGTCGCTCAGCACAATGCTTATAAGAAACGGCTTCTGCCGGCGCGTAGTACACGGCTCCCATGCGAGATCCAGCGGGATCGAGATGAGTTGTGCAGTCATCTCCAGTCGACTTCCCTCCCAGATGCTACCAGACACCAAATCAACAATGATATCACCAAGTTGGATGCGGAGCCCGTAATTGCAGCTGAGGATGAAGGTAAGCAAGCCCTGCGGTCGCGCAAATATTGGAAAGCTAATCCCGGTTACGTAGTATCTAAGCAAAGTACTTCGGAAGTGAAAGCCAAGACTGGTACAAAACGCAAGTCCCAAACTCCAGAATCAGTCAACAAAGAGACTACACTAGATCGTCAAGCGCGAGAGGTGAGTTACAAATGTCTTTTAGTTGTTACTCCAGTTGCGGCATGGGTTTATTGGGTGTCGGTTAAACCCCGTCTACCTCATAAGACTATATCGTGTGATGATGATACGATCTTCGGAGCACACATGCCTTTTCCGATTATCTTGTGCCTCTTCAGCCCAAAGGACCTCAGTCATACTGACGTAAGTTTGAAAATTTAGATTAAGTCACTGAAGACGCGACCTGTGGATCCAATCAAAGGTATAGAGTATGACGTTATCGGCATGCTCTGGCGTGATCCCAAGGTAGCGGAGCTCTCACAAGATGAGGCCTTTAGACTTGTTAACGCCTTCGGTGACTATGTTACCAGTCTCTGGACCGAAAGTCGAGCATTGAAGACTAAGCTCGGGGCAGCACAAGATAAAAACGATAAAGATGGGTCAAAGACCTTGCAGGCTGCGTTGAACAGTAAATATGATGCAATACGTGCTGCGATTGAGACGGCCATCAGGTTCGGAGATAAGTTCTATCTGACGCAGATAGGCGTGCACACGAAACTTCTTGGCGGGTTGTTCATTCTCCTACGGAACTGCTTTGCATCTAAGGACTACAACGGCCCTTTCCCAAAGGCCCTTCTACAACTTATGTCAAAGTTTACCACAGTAGACACCGAGTTCCTGACCGACAGGGTAAAATTCGACCGGGTGCGGCAAAAGTTTGGCATGGAGGTTGACGATGAGGGGAAGAAGTACATGAGCCAGATCTTTGCCAACGCCAATAACAGAACGGCAATGAAAGAACAGGATGCTCGTGATGAGTCTAAGAAGAATGAAGACGTCAAAAAGCCCACCGCAGGAATCTTGAAAAAAGCACTGGCAACCACCTCCAAAGATACGTCCACACCCAAAACGCAGCCGGCGAAGAAGGACACGCCCCTGAAAAAGGCCATCGTGGAGATCAAGAAGATACAGCCGACGGACTACTCTGGTTTGGGATCTGCGAGGAAAGTCAGCAGCAATGGCGCTGCGAAAACCAGTTCATCCCCCGCAAAGAGGCCTAGGGGTGATGATGTGGATTCACGCACTCTGAAGAAAGTTGCCATTGAGGATGCCGCGGGGGCACCGTCAACCACTAAAGCATCCACGGCCATAGCTAGCAACGCTTCACAGGCTCAGCCGGTAGCCAGTGTGCAAGCTCGTCCTAAACCTACTGGATCGATGCTGCCCGGTAGGTCACGCACGCCTGCGAAAGCCCCGGCCAAAAAACCAGCGCCTCAGCCATCCGGCCCCTCCAATATCAGTGGGCTTCTTGCCGAGATTCAAAAGCCTGCAGAGAAACCTAAGCCACGCGAAGAACCGGCAAAAGCTCCCGAAACACCTGAGGAGAGGGCTCGCCGGCTACGCAAAGAATCCAGGAGACATCTCCGTGTGATGTGGAAGTCGGATGATCAGCTCACCGAAGTCCGAACATTTGAGCTTGATTCTGCCGAGAATAAGGGACGAGCTAACAACGTTCGCGATGCACGAGATAATCGTTCCGAAGGGCAGATGTTGAGACGAAAGTTCCAGGAAGACGAAGAGGAAGACGAGGAGAAATGGATTCCGAAGGAGACCATTCTTCGCGAATGGGGCAAACTATCCAGGGCCGATTTCGATGCGATAGAGCTGAAGCAGCGGGAAAAGAACTTCATTACTTGCGGTGGCAATCGTGAGATAGAGTCGGAGCAGAAAAAGGTGATGGATGAGTACGAAAGTCGTGAGTTGATGGCGATTTACACAAGCTTTTCCGAGATCCCAGAAACGCCCAAGTCGCCTTCGACGAAAGATGACTCCGACGCTCTTACGCAACCCAAGACCGTATATCTTGCACCCGACACACCACGGCACCAAGAAGTTCATTGTCGCTGGTCCGAAACGGCACATCTTGGACAATCTGCCGCGCAGCAACGGGCATTCCATCGAGCCGGGGTTTCTACACCTACCCCAAGCCATTCACAGGTCGCAGATGTATCACGCCCACTGAAGTTTCAGCACGGGTCCACGACACGGTTTATGACCGAAGACGAGCGCGACGCCGAGGTGTTCGCTCTGCTGAAGTCCTACGGAGTCAAGAGCTATATCGACCCGGATCCTTACGATCCAGCTAACCCCAAAGCTCAGCAACACCATGGCTACCCCGACTCTAAAGTACAGCAGGCTGCTGACGCCCTTGGCGCTGTAGTAACACAGTTGAAGGACAAGCCTTTCCCGCCTGTCGAGCCCCCTGAATATATGAAATCTGACCTCGAGCGAGTCAAAGAATGGCACTTGTTTCACAGCAACGACATGGCTGCAAAGGCTAGGAAAGAGGCCCACGAGCATGCCGCTCGTCTGGTGGGCGACCATGCGCCCAATGCTGCACAATTTTCTCAGGCTCCTCAAATTCCTCAGCCGACCGCCCAGATGAACCCCTACGTCGGCTACCAATCTTATTCACAGTCGCAGTATCAGCAACACCAACAGCAGCCGCAGCAAGTCTCCCCCGATAAATTCAATGATATTTTAGAGCAGGTCCGCGCTCTCCAGAGTGGCCAAGCTGCTCCCAGTACTGTCGCCCCACCGCCGGCCCAGCAGGATAACGGTCTCCATGATTTGCTAGCCGCACTTAGCAAGTCAAGTCAGGCCACACAGGAGCCCGCACCGGCACCGACGCAGGCGGCGGATTATACGTACTGGCAAACTTGGGTTCAAAGTCAGGCACAACAATCCTATGGTGGTGCCCAGTCCCAGGGCCAATCCCAGGGCCAGCCTTACAGCACACAGTCCTATGGCGGTCTTCCCTACGATGACCAGCCTTACAGCAGCTCACAGCCTCAAGCCTCCCAACACCAACGAGACAATGACCGAGGCAATCGAAAGGAAGCCCACCGGCCTGCCAAAGATCATAAGGGTATCAATCGCTCCCTCATTGGCACGAAGCCCTGCACTTTCTGGGCCAAAGGCCAGTGTGCCAAAGGTGACAAGTGCACTTTTCGACACGATCCAAATGATCTGAAGTGATCAGGCGAAGCGACGAGTACACGGCCGGGTTTATTGTCTGGCATATTCTACTGCGACTATTTCTCATCCACTACAAAAGCCGACTGTGCACTATCAACTACTTTCCCATTAAAGATTCGTCACAGGTGAAACGTGACGATTGCGCCTTCAAGGTTCAGGTCGATCATCAAGCAACAGCCTTGGCAGCTGTATTTTTTCTTTTCTTTTCTCTTCTTTTTTATATCGAGCGAGCATGGTCGAGTACAATACCCAGATAAGACGCAGCATCTTGCATCTCTAGGCGTTTTGGGGAAGGGACGAACCGGACAGGAAGGGATAGATGACATTACTTTGATTTCCGCCGCCTGGCAGGGATTGCATCATAGGAAAACAGGACAGGGGCACGAGCATCAAACATGAAAAACTTGACACTCAAAAGGAGGGTGTCTCGGAAAGACAGAGGGGAGGAAGGGGGAACGACTCAAGAAGGTGCAAGACATGTGTAATACCTGACGGACATCTGTAAATAGAGGAAACACTACTGGTTTATATTCACTCTAAGCAATTGAGTGATGAAATGGACTCCTTGACGTCCTCGGTATTCTGAACTTTTGCTTACCGCACACGCTTGTGCCCGACGTGATACTTGTATGTATGGCCCATTGATTCCTTGCCTCTGCAACTTCGTGCTCGCATCTGTGAACATGACCAAAAGGACGGGTTGGCAAAGTCCCAATGGGTATTCGATGGCATGGCGTCGCTCACTGTCCTACAAGCAATGTTTTGCGCTTTCCCGGGTAATTTATATGCTCGTCGGCTGTCTTCTATGCCGACTCGGGGTGGCGTCGTTCCTGGTATAAGGTAAGTAATCAACATGACATGCGCTCGTAAAAGTGCACTCTGAGTACTTGCTTGCCTTATTGCAAAATCCACAAGCGGTCGGTCATCTTAATAGTTTCCAAATACCTACTGTGGATTTAGAACTATGTGCCGAATAGTCACATGATAGTAGCGGCTGCTGGCAGTGGACCACTGACACCCTGGCCTGATACGATCTCTTGTGAGGCGGGATTGCAGTTTCGGGGTTGCCCTTCAAGCTTACCGTCTCATCATGACAAAGTGTCAAGTTCGCATCTCCATATTTGCATCGTAAAGACAGATAATTATATATATATATAGATAGATAGATATACGTGTGACTATATATAGTTCTATTAAACCATCGTTTAAGATTACGAGAACGGTTCGTTATGTCATTGCATGAAGGAGAGTTATATGAACTTACAGGCAGCCAGCCCGTATGGACCCAAGTATGGACCCAATACACATGGAAATCTACGGTCCTAGCAAGGGTAGCTCGGAGTGCACGTCGGGCTCGGCTAGAGATCCCACCATCACGCACATTTTCCCCGAGACTTCAAGTGCCTGGCAGCCTGGGCACACCGGGTCCTGCCCGCTGAGCCAAGCCGGCGTTTACAAACTACAGCTAGTAATCCGTACTGCACACACACACACGAAACGATGGGCAATCGACATTACTCGCAGTAGATGTTAATTCGTAGACACCCGGCTGCCCGGCTAGATCTATGAGTCGCCGATTAAACCAAACGCACCCCAGTCACACACAGGTATGTACGTACATACCTATCATCACTGGCATCGCTTCTACCCTTGTCGGGGAAATTTATCCCATAGCCACGTGTGTATCCCGGCTGCTGGCCCACGTAGGAGGACGCGGGTGCGCAAATGATCTACATTTTAGCTTGTATGAGTTTATGCGAGCATCTGTGTTAGCTGATGAGGTGGGGGAGAGTGTGGAATCTCCGACTGGCCTTCGTCTTCGGATAGCATGTTGAACTAGGCCTCACCCGAAGGCCGCAGCTAGGTACCTACATTAGGAGCTGCCGAGACAGTCTTGCGTATGTCATACTACTACCTCCTATTCACGCTCATAAGGTTACCGGCCCTCTGGAATTTGACAGCTATTAGCTTGCCCGAGGAATGAGCAGAGTAATTTTTGGGCGGTTCTGGCGGACCCCTCGGCACCCGCGCGGCGCGCGGGGAATGAGGGCTCAGGGTTCCCATCGAGGTGCCATTGCGTCTCATCCAGAAGACAGAGGGAGAGACATAAGCACGACGAGTTGACCTCCTTTGGTGCCGAGCCCACGGGCCACCGAGTCGTAGATCCTGTTCGATTGCAACCCGCCCGGAACCCCTGCTAGCTCGGCCCCGTACTGTTTCTTGACGGGGCCCCTGGAAGTTTCAAGGTTTCTAGAAGGCGGGCGGGCAACACGGGCGCTCCAAACGATACAGGCAAACGGTGGCGCGGCTCACGTTACGTCTTCGGCAGGAGACCGATCAAAGTGTATCAAATGCCCAGAATCGGCACGATAACATGTTTCCAGGAGGTCGTCATTACATGTACGATCTGCCAAGGCAGTAATCTGCTCGATCCGGCTTAAGTCATCATGGGTTCGTTCGTCGCTCTTTTCCTTCTCGTTTCCCAGCAGGTGAAGAGAAGAGAGAAGAAAGAAAACGTCTGCTCTGTTTTCTCCTATTCCCCGTACGTGTAGACTTTTTTTTTCTCCTACATCACAGAATGCGGCAATGAATCTTACTACTCGTGACGATGACGACCCCGTCATCCGCTATATTTCGCCCTTCAACGAGCTCAATGCCGGCCTGTGGTCGCTTTTCGTCGGCGCAACCGTCTTCCTCGCCCTTCGCATATGGTGTAAGGTCACCCAGCGACACGGGCTGTGGTACGACGACCACATCCTCATAGCGTCCTGGGTAAGCGCCTCCCGTACACGTGGTTCTTCTTCCCATCTCGCCGTCCCTTTCATGATCCGATCCACACGAAGAAGACTTAACTATGTATCACCCCAAGGCTTACATGTTACCGATCGCTGTTCTAGATAGTCCTCCTGGCAAACAATAGCGTGATCGTCCACGAGTTCGCAACCGGCTACGTCCTCAAGGACACGACGGAGAAATGGGACGACCGCATGCACATCCTCATCAACATCTCGTCCTGCGGGATGCTCATCGGGCAGGCGTGGACGAAGTCGGCGCTCGGGGTGACGCTGCTGCGGATAAGCAAGGGCTGGCACCAGTGGGTGATCTGGTTCTGCATCGTCACCATGAACCTGTACATGCTCGTCAAGGTCATCTTCCAGTGGGCCAAGGTCTGCGGCAAGAAGAGCTACGACAACTGGTACCGGCTCGACTTCTGCCTCGACCCGACGTTCCGCGACGACTTCAAGGAGGGCGGGAATGGTGAGTTTTGGCCTCCGCGGCGCAGATAGGGGCAACGGCACCAGTTGCTGACGATGATGATGATGATCCAGTTTACAACATCCTCATGGACTTCGTGTTCGCGTCGATCCCGTGGTGGATCACCCGGCACTTGGAAATACGCAGGGTTGAGAAGATCGGACTCTGCATCACCATGAGTCTGGGGATGCTGTGAGTTCGGGATCTCTTATGATGCGCGAGACCGCCATCGTATTCGGAGCTAACGGTTTGGCAGAGTTGCCATTGTTGCAGCCGTGAGAGTTGCCTGGAAAGACGATGGGAACAAACGCGACGAGTACTATATTTGTGAGTCGCCCTTTTAACCCCCATCGGCGCTGGCTCCCCCGTTGCTCTAGCTAACAAGGATCTCCTGACAGGGCGGAATGGCATGTCGCAAGTCTGGTGCGTTATATTCCTCCGAGTTCCGAGTTTTTTCGGCTCCGAAGTCGATTCCGCATAGGTAGCAACAACAGTTCCGCTGACCGAGATGAGCGCGCAAACAGGTACACGTCCGAGGTGACGGGCACCATCATCGTGCAATGCATACCGGTGCTGCGGCCGATCCTGCGGCAGGTCACGAAATCGCTGACGTCCAAGAAGACGGACACCACAACGTCGCGGACGCGGAGCACGACCTTCGGGAGCAAGCTCAGCGCCAAGTGGTCCTTCGCCGGCACGAATCTCCATATCCATAACAAAGACAAAGACAACGACGACCCTGCCGCCAACAACAACAACATCAACATCAACAACAGGGAGAACTCGGACACGATCGCGCTGACGGAGATCGCGCCGCGCAAGGAGGAGGAGGAGGAGGAGGAGGAGCCCGACCACTCCTGGTGGCTGCACTCGCCGTCCTCGGCACGCGAGCTCGAGTTCGCGTTACCGCCCCAGGGCTCCCGGCGACGGGATAATACGAACGCAAAGGGCGCTGCGGGCGATCTCTCACTACAACTAAACAGGCCGGCCTACCTCTCCACCAACTGGGACCCCGAGCGGGACGTGGAGCACGGGCTATCGCCCCCGCCGGTGCCTCGCAAACCATAGGTAGCAGGAGCCACAGGCCGGGGGTCGTGGGGCGGGTCATGACAAGGTTGGTTGGGGCGGTTAGGTTGAGGCGCAACTGGGGTCTGTCTTTTGCTGAAGAAGAGGCTGCTTTTTTTCTTTTTTTTTCGGAATTGGGGGTGCGCGCGCGTGGGCTTGGACGTGGTGGGCCAGGTTCCTTCTCGGGGGTTGAACGATACCCATATGACCATCCCAAGGGCAGAACGGGGATTCTGTGCCAGCTGCATATGTAGCATAGCATAATAGCATAATACAAAAACAGTGAAACCGGTACCAATATCGTCCTTTTCTGGGGTTGGGCCTCTACAGTGAGTGTGGTTTGGCTCAGGGCTTCGTATGCGTATTGTGTTGCATGTATATCCTACGATTCAGGCTGACCTACAACATACCATGCCAGCCATATATACAGACAGCCGTATTCCGTTAAAACCCCGGTTTTTCAATTCCTTTATCATTGACTTATGCTAGCACCAGAGAGATGCTTGAGGCGACAACCTATGTTTGCTGCCTCGTAGGTGTCACGTATTAACCCCTGAAGTATTACATAGGAAAACCCCAAGCACCACGAAACCTTACTCTTCTCTTCTGCCACATTTACACTATCCTCAAATTCCCGTAGCGAAAACAATGACGAGCCTTTCACTGTCTAGTCTCAGGGAGGTAACTTGCCTACTGATCTCTCATGCCTTGCCCATATCGGCGTCAGCCCTATTGATATCCAGAATAAAGGAGCGGAGAAGCCTTCGAGCAGTACTTCCCAACCGGCCTTTTGGGTTGTCCGAGATCGTTAGCTCATCAATAGATGCTACCTAGTTCGGTGCTGCATTTTCGCCGTCACCTTCGAGCTCTAGGTATGTTAGCTGCTCGCCAAATATGTCTTTCACATAGGAAGAAGCCTCCAGTCCGGCATATGGTACATTTGCAATAGAGTGTAGAACAGATCTAGGTATTAGGTATTTATTTAATGAATGTAGTGCGGTTATCTCGCCCAATGGCGTTAAACGGATTAATTCTAATAGGCACCTATACCTTCTTACTCTAAACTCAAGTGAAACTCCCTATCAGTGAAAGGGGGTCCTGGCTCCGCCCTCAGCCTTATAGAGACAAATTTAGGAAACAGAAACCATCATATTAAACAAATGCTAAACGGAAGCTGGATATCGACCAGTATCCTAGTCCAAACACGGTATGAGGGGTACGTAGACTAGTAGTTGTTCTGTATGTCTAGAATCTATTCCTTAAACTAATCGTGTTCAGTATTGATCTATAGCTTAGCCATCTCCTAAGCGTTAAGGTAATTAGTCTGGGATGAAGCCAGTTTGCTCCCCAAGAATTGTACAATACTGATTTTCGTTATTAGGTATCTCCCTTCCTATATAGGAGACAGCATATGATCCTTATCTACATTCGGGTAGCTCGAGCTCGTCTCCGGGTATCTTCAAGCTAAATAATGATTATCACATACTGGTGGAGGACCTTTTCCATTTTCTGGTTTGCATCATATGTATGCTGTACAATTTGAGCGAGGTTGAACTAGAACGTCTGACTGATTGGCTGGCTAGCTTGAAAAGCAAACCCAAAGCCGACTTCACGTCTCAACCCATCCAGCAACCAGGCAAGTATCTTGCCTGCTCCTTGCCCCTTATTTCATGTCTTCCAACCCTGAACACGACGTAAAAGTAAGGGCCTTCAGATAGAGGCAGTTCATAACTTGGAAATGACAGGTGGCTACCCAATATCTTCAAAGTCGAGCAAGTCACGTCAAGTGGTGCGCCGTCATATTGTCCGACAAGGTTACAACCGAGTAGGTATAACGCCGTGTGTAAGCAGTTCACCAGAGAACAATTCATCTCCGAAGAGCTCCATGTTTATGGGTGGCCGTATGTGAGAATGACTGAATCTACACGATGGTTCATATTAGTACATGGTGATGCCTCCATAGCCATGTGTAGACTATCTGTGATGAGGTGATTGATCCGCCGGCATGGGACGGGTCAGGTAGAAAAATCAGTACCGATCAGTGATAACTTACTCATGCCAATAAAAACAAAACCTTGCCAACTAGTGGCGGGTAGAAATTTGAAGGTCGCTATCACGTAGATTTGTGTGGTCACAGGTGCTATGTGAGTCTGGACAATAGGAGACGCTATGAACCCAATGCATACACGTAGAATGCAACACTCCATTCCACCACTACCTACCTAGGTAGGTAGGTAGACACTTAAATCCATACCCGAGGCCTGTCTGACTTTCCTGAATTATCACTAGACACGGCCGATAGCTGTCTCCTGTCATAGCCAAACCAGAACGCACCACATGGGTGATCTGTGTCGCGTGCCTGTGGGAAAAGAGGTACGATAGCAGTGGTTCGGGACTGATTGCAGGGGCAAGACCACGCGGATGGTTCCGTTAATACAGGCTCAGCATGAAGTTCCTTGACATCTGCGCTGCGTGGCATGCTAAGTTAATGCCCGACTGTCGCCTCCTTACCTTTCTGTACGGAGTGCCACTGATCGACTGATGTGGTAGCACAGCCAATGCAGCAGTGCCTTGCTATGCATGGCATCAAGGTGACGAGCGAAAACGCAATTGCTGTTCGTAATCTACCGCGATTCGCCAATAACTATATATACAGACCTCGTTGCGCAATGGCACGACCAATTCCACTACCCACATATAAAAATGCTCAGAGAGGTAGGTAATAGCAATCTGCCAACTGTCTTCTCAGCTGGGTAACATCAAACATTCGTGAGCCAATGGCCAGGGCCACCCGGGAAACAAATCGCTTGAAGGTTCTCTTCTCTGGTGTTGATGTCTTCGCAAAGGGTCATAATAGTGACAATAATAAGTCTGACGAATGCCTCACCCTCTATAGTAAGTGCAGCGATTATCTCACCTATACGGATGTAATCCGGATGCATTTGGGTGCAAGCCGGGCTGTTTGCACCAACGATCAAAAATTATGTACATAGTAGGTACCAGGTAGTATACCCAATATATAAAATTGTGCATGGTAGGTGCCATCGAGGTTGTGGCTAAAAAGAAAGTGCTCGGTGACAGAAGGCGTTTGTCCGCTTGCACTTGCTCTACAGATCCATTACATTGAAGAGACTCAAATGCTGACGTAATACAAGTGAAGACAAGACACAAGGAAGGTGGACAAGCGCAGGCAATAGGTATCGGCTAGTCCGTCGTAAAAGGGAACATTTGTTGCCGGTCGGTTGTCGCCGGCTTACCAACTACCTACGTAAAGCAAAGATTGTTAGGTTTAGACAATGCGAACGACTGAGTCACGACATGTTTTCTATGTTTCCCCTCCTTCATCGTGACTAATCCTTCATGTTATTCAAGCCCCCTTCCCTACAGATTATTGAGATCCTTTCTTCCCTATAAAAATCATGTGCTCAACTATGCTTTGTCGGTGAGGGGAGACCCCGCTACACTACCAAGCCTAAAACGATCGATCATATAGTTANAAAAAAAAAAAAAAAAAAAAGAAAGGTTTGTCGAGTCTGTTGGCCTCGACGGGCTAACGAAGACGGACGCAACGCGGTCGTGCCGGATTTTGCTTTACTGCAGCAGGTATGAATTCAAATCCGGTCATCCTCAAAATCCTCACAATCCACTTCTCGGCCTTTGTGCCCGGGGCGGACGGGTGGCCCGCGACCATCTTTTTGTTAGCCAAAGCATATGCCAATATCGCCATCTGGAGCCACCTGATGAGTCGTGGGATAACGTGATCAAGGATGACGAGTCGACGGGGCTTGATGGACTTGGCGGTCTAATAATAATGTCGGACAATGCAAAGGGGAAAATCCCCTTCAGTCGATTGGACGGCGGATTGCGGCGCTCTTCGCGTCTACCGTCGTTCCTTGCAGTTGAGGTGCAGAGAGGCATCTGAGCAGCTGAGGTGAGGGAAGGGAGGCGGGAGAGAGCCTGGAGGGAGGACGGGACGTGACGTTAGCCACATACGTTGTACCTAGGCTAACAACTCGCACACACTGGAAGCTCGGCTGTCCAGAAGCAGAAATTGCTGGCATCGCCGGACCAATTGCACCACCAAGCCCGGCCATTGCCCATGACCCCTGTCTAGCGGCCAGGGGCAATCTATGGGGTAATGGTTAGGTACGAGAAAACCGCCCATTGGCCTCATGATGCGTTTGCCTGCGATGCGATTTCGTAACAGCTTCAATGCCTGGCCGATTCCTGCTCAATCCCCGGTGCTCCTGCTCGCCCATTCTCAGCCAATGCCACGCATCACGCGGCTACCCCAGATTCCACCAAGCTGCCGTTAACTGCTAAGTGCCCCAGCGCCGCCGAGGCATAGCGTCGGCGCCAAGAGCAAATTTTCTGCGTACAACCCCGTACTTGCGCAGTAGGTTCGCCGGATCTCTTGTTTTCAGGGCTGAGTTGGATACCAACAAGGATACGGACTACTAGCATGTTGTCATCGTGCGCGGAGAATAGCATTGTTGCTCCCCGTTGTTGCTCTCTGGTGCCGTCTGAGCACGCCGCCCGCCAGCCCGCCAACCCGCCAACCCGCCTACTAGTCAGCGGCTCGTGGCTCGTGGTCACTGAAAATTTTCCCAATGCAGTGAGGTCTTCTTTGCCGTTACCTAAACGTGCAGAGCTTGATGGTAGGTACGTAGTTACGTATCGTCGTCGCTTTGTCCCTCTGCCCCTACCACGTGGAGGTCTGACCTTGGAACTTTCTCGTGGGTGGGTTGTATGTGTGACAAAGGGGGCGAGACCCCCGGTCTTCACGATGAAATATAATAGGCACTCCCCTCCCATCCATTCTAGGTATGAGTAGCTCGGTAGCATAGCAGTTACAGTCAGAAATTACCTAGATTTCGAGACCCATTGCATTCAGCGAAGACGAAGAGGTCGACTTACACCAAAGACCAAAAGCTTATACATACTGCAATCTTCGACCGTTAAAGCCGAAACTTGGAAGACACAACATATAAACCATGCCTAGCTACACTGTCACCGAGCCTCACCCAACCGTGGTCAAGAACACCTACACGCACTCCGGCCGGGGTGGTGCTGGCAATTTCTTCCGCGCACCTGCTACGACGCCCGCCACGGGCGTCCCTACCCAGCCCATAGCCATGCCCACGCCACCATCCTCCTCCTCCACCACGACACGCTTCTACTCGGGGCGGGGAGGTGCGGGCAACGCGCACGTCTCGACCAAGCGACCCGTACTGTCCTTCGACGAGGAGTTCTCCCACCAGAGCCACATCGAGCAGAAGCCGGTCGGCTACGTCGGCCGCGGCGGCGCCGGCAACGTCTACAGCGCAGGTGGCAGCACCAGCGCCGCCGACGCTCTGACCCGCAAGGCTAGCAGCGATGCCTCCAGCCAGTGCAGCGGCAGCAGCTCTGGCAGCCAGCGCGACGGCTTCTGGCGACGCTTGAGCCATACCGTCAGTCGGCACTAAAGCGAGCGACAACACCGGCGAAATCACACACACATCCACACACACACACTAGCGTTACGAGCGTAGCACCTTGCCTACTGCATGATATCCCATATCTCTACTTTTTGTACCAGCGCGGCGTAAAGGAGGGTTTTAATACTTTATGTGCCCTAGCGAATGGCACCCATCCATCCATGGGCATCCATCCATGGCTTGAGGCTTGATTCGTTTTTTTTTCTTTAGCGAGAAGGCGGCAGAGGCGGGAAAAGATTTTTGGGGGGCATCAGAGCAAAACGGAGCCCAACGATTTCTCTTGAGAAGGAAAAAGCGACGCTCCTGGCACAATTGGTGGATGATTGTTTCATCAACGAGACCTGCCGTCGCCCGGCTCGCAGATTTCCGCGGCCGGAAATCACCAATCGCGGGCGTTTGTTTTTCTGGTGAACCTTCCACGGCGGATATATATGTATCCCCCCCTCTCTTCAACAAAAGCCGATCTTCGGAGGATTTTCGGGTAGTGGAAAAGACAGAATAGGTCAGGAATTGTTTTTGAAAGACTCCCATATGAATTTGGTCGTCATTTATCCACCCATTATTGGGCTTGTCTAGCCTCAACGCGATAGATATGGTCGAGATATAGACCAGAGCATCGTGAATATACTTTTACCCAAGAAACTCAAGTTCCGCCTCTCATCGTGAGTCCCTGTGTCCAAATGTCCCATTCACTGCGGAAGTTTTGCTGGACACGGCTCAAGCGGTGCATCTAGCACGAATTTACACGGTAAAAGATAGCGCTCATTCCAAGAGTAATCTCAACATCTGGGTATCATTCATCTACATAGATGACTACTCCTCCAACAGCAAAAAAAAAAAAACAAGGTCTCTTCATAAGTTGCCGGCTCTGTCTCTAGAAAAGACCAAAACTTCCAGCAGGACACGCTGATAAATCTCCCGCATCACCCCCCCGTCTGCCGCGTCACTCATAGTATCCATGCTATGCTCCGGTGCGACTCAGACACGCACGGCACTTCATTTAGGCGTGAAGGGGTTCGGATCCATTTGTACCTGCTCCCCACATTGCTATCCGAGCCTCTGTAACTCTGATCATTTTTCCCACCCCTGGATCGACAGCGGGATTACGTCAACTTCTTGTGGATGATGTCCGGATCCTCGTGCCAGTCGTCGATGCTCACCCACATCTGCGGCGGGGCGTTAGTATAACCTTCCTTCTTCTAGCGGGTAGATAGATATGACAGATAGAGACAGATGAAAAGGGACGTGTGGGTGTGTGGGTGTGGGTGGGTGTATAGTAGGTAGGTGGTCATTCATACCTTTCTGAACGTGCTCAGCCCCGCCAGGATGCTGCCGCCGATCCAGGTCGAGTACTTGCGCTCGGGCGGGGCGAAGATCTTGATGCGCATGTCCTTGACGGCGAGCTTCTTGACCTCGCTCAGCAGGCGGTCGCCGAAGCCCTTGGTCAGGGTGCTGCCGCCCGAGAGGACGATGTTGGCGTAGAGGGCCTTGCGCAGGTCGAGGTCGGTGCGGTTGATGGCGTCGGTGACGATCTGCTGGATCCCGGGGTACTCGAGGCCGATGAGCTCGGGGTCGAAGAGGATCTCGGGGGCGCGGAAGCGCTCCTGGCCGACGCGCAGGCGGCTGCCGTCGGGCAGCAGGTACTCGGCGGCCTTGCCCTGGTCGAGCTTGGCGCTGGCCCAGTCCTTCTCCTCCTGCTTGGGGTTGAGGGCCACGTACGAGACGGCCTCCTTGATCAGCCGCACCACCTCCTTCTCGGCGCTCGTGTGGAAGACGTGGCCGCCCTTGCGCAGCAGCGTCTGCAGGTACTCGGTCACGTCGCGCCCGGCCACGTCGATCCGCCGCATCGAGCTCGGGATCGCGAACCCCTCGTACACCGGCACCGCGTGCGACACGCCGTCGCCCGAGTCCAGCACGCAGCCCGTCGTCCGCCCGCTCGCGTACAGCGACAGCACCGCCTGGATCGACGTGTAGAGCGCCGGCACGTTGAACGTCTCGAAGAGGATCTGGGCCGCCGTGTCGCGGTTCGCGCGCGGGTTTAACGGCGGTTCTGTCAGGAGGACGGGGTGCTGGGTATCGTTGTCAGCAAACAGAATTGACACCCCGACATGATAGCGAAAGAAAGGGTTCAGGGGGGAGAAGTTCTCCCCAGAGTCGTATAAGGCATATATGTATAAGATATAGGTCGATATGTACCTCTTCGCTCATAGTCTTCAGTCCCTCGCTATAGACGTACTCCCATATCTTTTCCATGTCGTCCCAATCCGTGACAATGCCGTGTTCTAACGGGTACCTAATCTTCAGGAGTCCTCTGAGCTCTGTGGCGGCCTTCTGGCCGATGAACACCTCGCCCTCCAACGCTCCGGCCAGCACGCGCAGATGTTTCGGCCGGCCGACGAAGGAGGGGAAGTAGCATTTCGGTAGATCGTCTCCGGCGAAGCCCGCCCGGATGGTGCCGGAGCCATTGTCCAGCACAATGGGTGCGTTGTGGAGGGAGTCTGTCATCGTGGGCGTCCGAGTTCGTCCTGATCCACTCCGATCCTCCCTTTAACCCTCCAAAAATCCCGTCTGGTATGAAGAGCCCAAGAGGACGCGTGCGGTCGCTTCGGCCGTGGCAAACAGAGCGTAACTATGGTTTTCTGAATGTTGCTGCTGCGCTTCGATGGAATTGAACAAGGTGCCGCCTGTCTTGAGGGACAACCGAAAAGCGAGGGAGGAGAGTTGTATTAAAAACGTTCAGTCGTCAGCTCATAAACCTAAGGAAACACTTTCATGGAAGGGGGGGACAAGCAGGCGGGCTGCAATGGACGGTTCGAACAACAATTTTGGTGAGGCTCGAAATCACGACGCGCTCGCCGTTAGATTGACAGGAGCTCCTGCAGGGGCCCGGCCTTACTGCATCTGGGAACCCTAAAGGGTGGCCCAAGCTCTCCCCATTGATGCATCGACCACCGCTAACGTCACCCCCCCGCCTACCACGTTCATTTCCTCAAATGCAGCAGCTATGCGCCATTCACAAGATTTCCCATCTAACAAGGCAACACGGCATTTATGAAGCTACATGTAATTCGGTTACTTGAACTACCTCTTAAAGGCTTCGAATATATACAACTCAATCGCTAGCCGTATACGCTCTATCCTTTCGTATCCTTCAAGGAAATCATCATATTGAGTCTGCTCTAATCTTCATGCATGAACCGATATAAGGTCTGGTTTCTGGCAATAAACCCCCGGATTCTCTTGCCAAAGATCCACAGCGGGATGGTCAGCAAGTTGACAGCAACGAATATGGCACCGAGAACATTGAAAACAGAAAGGACCCCGTCCTTCTGTATCCAGTCGTTGACGAAATACGTAAAGGCAAATGTCAGAAAGTTGCGGGCATTGACGGCCACGAATGCTAGAAAAGCGACTGATCAGCAGATGTTCTCTACACCTTCAGGGAGCCGAGTCCATACCCTCTTCGCTCAATTCCTTGTGGGCGTCGATCACGTAGCCGAAGACACAAGCATTCGAGAAAGCTAAGCTCATGTTTGCTAGGCCGAAGCACAAGACGGGCCCGCTCCAGTGGGTTTGATAGGATACCGTGGCACCGAACCCGAAGAATCCAGCGATACCGATCAGCAGTGAAATGATAATCGGTGGAAGTCGGAATTCGGGTTCGTAGATGCCGCGGTTCTTCTTTGCCAGCCACAGACAAACCCAGTCGTTCAAAGGGCCGGACGCGATCTCCGCGACAAACGTCAGGATGAAAGGCGACAACGAGATCAATCCGGTCTCCGATACCGAGAAGTTGTAGGGCGGGGCTGTGAAGATGACGGCGTTCACTACGCTAAAGACTACATTGTGACGAGTCAGTGATTACCTTGTTTAGAAGGAGTCTAGAGAACTCGCATCTCGCAAGCGGTTGCTTTCTCTTGTGCTCCAAGTAAAGGGGGGAAGAAATCTCGAATCACATACCCACAATATAGGTCAGCGTGACTCCGTACACCAGAAATGCCCAGAGGACAGCCGGATACCAAAAGACCACCATCGGACGCAAGAAGATCTTCCAAAGTGGCGTATCTGTGTATATACCGTTATACATCCGCAAGGTCCGCAAGTACGAATCTTTAGGTTCTGTCTGTGTCCCATTTTCTATGGTCGGAGCAATCTCGGATTGATCGTCACCTGCACTTTTCTTCTCAAGGACTTCCGATTGCGTATCTCGTTCGGCTTGGGCGGTTACTTGAACTGCCAGTTTCTGTTCGTATGACTGCCTTCGGTATGCTGTTTCGGGGACGAAGAAAATGACCAGGGGCAGCAGTGCGCCGAAAAGGATGGCGCACCAAATCAGAGTCCATTGCCAACCTTGATCCTATGATTTGGTTACGAAAATGCAGAGAAGCATGCTATCAGACATCTTACCTCGATAATATAGCCTGCGATCAGAGCACCGCCGCTGATGCCACACAGCAAAAACATGTTCCAGATCGCGATCCTCGTTGCGCGCTGATGGACGAAGTATATGTCTGCAATGGTACACTGAACTAAAACTTCGTATGGCGCCATCCCTAGTCCGCTCCAGATTCGACTGCCGAGAAAGCTGCCGTAGTCTTTCGCAAGGGCACCCCATATACTCCCGGCGAGCATGACAATACTTGAAATCACGTATACCGGACGCCGGCCGGCCTTCTTGGCTATCGGATTGAGAATGAAGAGCGAGATTCCAATCATCAAGATAACCCAGGCCGTCATCTGGGACAGATCGTTGACTGTTACGCCAAGCGCTGCAGATATCTCGACAAACCCAGGCGATAGCATTGGGCCGTATGCACCTACAACGCCTGCGGATAAACCGACGATCGCTAGTATGATGTCCTTGCGCCATGTCGGCCACTACCTTATATGAGATTCCAGTTCTCGAGATTTCGATGTGTGGAAACTCACGTTGAGAGGATCGTTGGGAGAATCACTTGGCTGAGGAGCGAGGATAATGTGCGCGTGTTTCCCAGTGCCGTGTTTCAGCAATTCTCGAGAAACGGTTCGATACTCGATTGGCACGTCGGACTGGTCAGAAATGACAACTATAAACGCAGTCAGCACGTCGTGGCCCCCCCCCCCAACGACATGAGGAGGCATTAATACTTGTGCCAGGAACATTTTCCATATGCGGGTCATCGAGGATACCCCAAGGCATGGCGGTGGCTTAGTCTGAACAAGGAAACTATAGAAAGATTTTGGGTTGCTTCATAAGGAGGAAATCGATGCATCTACGCGACAGGAAACGCGGTTTAAGATATGACGTTGGAGGATCACGTCGCTATATACCTACTCAGCCACAACAAGCACCGACTTCTCATGTGAAACTTGTTTGTAATATTTCAGGATGCGTTCCGTTGTGCATGGAGCGTTGCACTCATCCCATCCCCGAACCATTAAGGAGATAATCCAGTATAGATCAGCGGGATCTCCGCAGATTGAAACTTGGGGAAGAGGAACCCAGAATGGGTAGCCTCAACGCTTAGACAGCATTTCATAACCACGTGCCCGGTAATAGTCGTCGCAAGACAACTGCCGGGCTCCTTTCGGGATAAGCATGCGGGGAATAAGCCGAAGCAATATCAGCCCCAGAGGCGCCTACGCATCCATCGTGCAGACCCGAGGTCACATTGGAGGGGGGATATCTCCGGTAAGCAGCATGATGACCGACGCGTATAGGCAGGAGGCCGTTTGGCTAGAATCGCCTATCTTGCCAGCAGGTTTATCCAATAGTTCGTGTGTGGCTGTTCGCAAAAGACGACCATACAGCCGAATACTTCGTTAAAGACCTGGTCTAGAGCTCGTCACGCAACACGGCGCATCCGCATAGGAGAAAGAAAGCGAAATAAGAAACTGGTAAAGAAGATGACGGCATCACAGACCCCTCCCCAGACCGGCATCCGGGTAATAGTGGTGGGCGCGGGCTTCGCGGGGCTGACGGCGGCGATCGAGTGCCGCCGCAAGGGCCACAGCGTGACGGTGCTGGAGAAGTTCCCCGAGCTCAAGACGCTCGGCGACATCATCTCGTTCGGGCCGAACTCGTCGCGGCTGTTCCTGCGGTGGCCGGGCGTGGCCGAGCGGCTGGAGCCGCTGAGCATCCGGACGGACAGCCTGCTGCTGCGGTCGTGGCTCGGCGAGGACCTCTACACCCAGACCTGGTCCCAGGAGCAGAAGGACTGGGGCGTCCGCTTCGACGGCCACCGCGGCGAGTTCCACCAGGTCGTCTGGGACCACGCGACCCAAGACCTCGGCATCCCGATCCGCCTCGGCGCGCGCGTCGACGACTACTTCGAGGACGAGGATGACGCCGGGGGACAGGCGGGCGTCGTGCTCGAGGGCGGCGAGCGCCTGACCGCCGACGTCGTGCTCGCGGCCGAGGGCGTCCGCAGCCCCGGCCGCCGCATCGTCCTCGGCTTCGACGACCGGCCCAAGCCCTCGGGCTACGCCGTCTACCGCAGCTGGTTCAGCGCCGACGAGATCGCCGAGGACCCCGACCTGCGCTTCTTCACGGATAACGGCGACAAGCACGTCGCCTGGCTCGGCCCCGACGTCCACTTCATCGCCGCGTCGCTGAAGGGCGGCAAGGACTTCTCCTGGGTGTGCACGCATAAGGTGAGCTTACCCCACCCCAGCTTCTTCTTCCTCCCACTCCCCCCTCTTTTCTACACATGAGCGGAAAGGGTAAGGCAAGTGTCTGTGCGCATCCACCATGGATTTCATATAATATTGTTATCCCTTATTATCCCATAATGTTTTCTAAACGCTTCCTCTCTCCCCTTTCCCCCGCTCTCTAGGACGACCAAGACATCGAGGAGAGCTGGCAGTACGAGGTGCCCGTCTCGGACGCGCGCAAGTGGCTCGAGGGCTGGGACCCCGTGGTGCAGAAGATCCTGGACCGCACGCCGGAGCCGCTGGTCGACTGGAAGCTCGTGTACCGCGACCCGCTGCCGACGTGGATCTCGGCCGGCCGGCGCATCGCGCTGATCGGCGACGCCGCCCACCCGTTCCTGCCGACGTCGATCCAGGGCGCGTCGCAGGCGATGGAGGACGGCGTCACCATCGCCGTGTGTCTGCGGAAGGCGGTGGAGACGGCGGCGGAAGCGAAGGCGAAGGCGAAGTCGGGCGGTGCCAAGGAGGAGGGTGGTGGTGTCGGTGATGTCGGCGGGGCGGTGCGCGAGGCGGTCGCGGCGTTCGAGGCGCTGCGATACGAGCGCGTGCGGTCGGCGCAGAAGACGGGCGAGCAGACGCGCGACATCTGGCACAAGGCCGACTTCGCGGCGGCGAAGCGCGACCCCGAGAGCCTGCGCCTGCGGCGCGAGGGCTGGCTGCTCGGCTTCGACGCCGAGCGCTACGCCGAGGACCACTACAACGCCACGGCCGCGGTCCTGCGGCGGACCGGCCTGCGCGACATCGCCGAGGCGCGGGCCCTGCACGTCCCCGAGGCTAGGGAGGGGTACTTGGAGTACGGAAACGGAGACGCAAGCGGAAACGGAAATGGTAACGGTGGTAATGGAATTAAAGCTGGTAGCTAGTGGGCGGCGAGGTCTCGTAGGGAGAGATCGCCAATGATGATACTGATGCTGATGATGCTGGGGAGGGCTCGAGAGACGAGCAGCTCTGCTCCTCTAGGCTATGCTTTCCCCACTTCCCCTTTTCCTCCGCTCTCAAAGTTGACAACCGGAACGCCCAATCTGAATCCAGCCATGCCAACGAAAAACGCCTTCCCCGGGTTGTTGGTGGTATATCTATGTACAAGTGTAGAGGGGGTTCATGGCATTATATAGGGGGAAAGCCATAATAGACCGAATGTGCAGATCAAAAGAAACAAAGGGTACAATTTATAACTGTCCCATGTGTCCGTCGAGGAACTGCTTAGAGATGAAAGGCCAGCTCAGGAAGCCACCGAGGGCGGGGAAGTAGCTGTGGTTCGATGTCAGAGCACGTTCGATGCTATATATATATATATATATATATACCCCGTGTGGGTAATAGGGGGGGAACTTACATAGCAGCAACGCCGGCACGGCTTCGGACGATGCGGCCCCAGTCTGCGGGCTGCGACTTGGTCATCGCTGGGGCGGCCGCCGTGGGACCCTCGATGATCTTGGCCGACTGGCGGAAGCTAGTGATAGCCTGGCGGAGGAGCGAGGCCATGGGAGCCTGAGCTCGGGAAGCAGCAAGTTCAGCGGGTGCGGCCAACATGGTGACGGTGAGTTGGTGGGAAGTTTCTGGTATGTTTGTGGGACGAGAGAAGCTTGTTGTGCCTGTCAAGGGTTCTCGTGTAGAGAAGAGGAGTCTGGGGTAATGATATGATATAATAAGGTTTGAGCTGAGTTGGCTTTGAGTTGCGAGTTGTCTATCCGAAGAGAGGAGATCCCTATATGATCGTATACACTGACTGAGTGAAGATGTGTGTCTTAAGATGTGTGTCTTAAGATGTGTGTCTTGTGATGTGTGTCCCGAAAACCTACCCCAGAGCAAGGCAGCTCGTGGCCTCTCTTATACTACAAGTCAGCCGCCTGGCCCAAGCCGCTGTTGAAAATAATCGCTCGCCGCCTCGCTTGAGCCTGGACGAGCTGAACATACGAGCCGCGATCATTTCGGTGTTAGCAGGATTCCAGCTGTCTGGTTTGGCAGCGTCATCTCCAGAATCCGCCTGGATCTGGCGGTCGTGTCACGCCACGCGACGAAGCCTACGGCGCCCGGCGGCGCGGGCGACGGGCACCTAGCAGGGGAGAACGGTTCACGATGCGAAAAGGATACGGAGATGAGGGGCCATCCCGCCCAGTCGCCAACGACGGGTTCGTACGATGCGCTGCGAGGGAGCCCGGAAAATCAGGCCTGGCCGGCCTAGTTCGCCTACTACGTGGTACGATGTGGTGTGATCGGAGCCCACCGACGTGGCGCGGGCTAACTATCGACCAGCACCCGACCCCCCAAAGTGGAGTTTTTTTTGTTCTCTTTTCCCAAAAAGCGTTCCGGTCAGGCGGGTTTGACGTTTGACAGGAAACTCCAGGATCGTCACGGGGAACACCTCAATCTGGTCAACTGCAAACAGACGATTATTTAATTGAAATGTCCCTGCTTCCGTTGGTCCTGTCTTGTATTTTTTCCCCGATCTTTTGGCTTTGCCGTCACGCCAGATGCGGTCAGCGAAACCTCGCGCTAGACGGGCATGACCGGGTTTCGTTTCCTCGATGACATACCTACTTCTACCTAGGCCAGGCTGTCATGTTAGGTGTGTCGCGGCCCAACCCACCGAAACTTTCGCTTCCATTCGAGCCAACGACTCTAGAAACATCGTTCCAATGGGATACAGCCTGTCAATGATTCTTATCCCGCAATTAGAGGTTTGCGCTCTTTTTCTATGCCTTGCGATATCGTCGCCTTCGTACCTATTGAACCTTGGTATCATGTCGTCTCTAAAGAGAAGAAAGAATCCCATCATGACCTTATTCTCAAGAACCAACGCGTCGTAAAATAGTGCCCATCGATTGGAGTGTCTTGTATTATTCTATTCCGTGTCTGTTATTGGGAAGACATGCGCGGGGTCAGATCTCGGCTCTACTTTGTTGGGCACATGCTGGCCCTCGACACCACATCCCCATACCCCAGGTTACGTTTTAGACCAACCGTTGACATCGATAGTGAGGCCACTGCACTACCTACTAGCCCTACCAAATGCATCTATCACATGCGATAGTATATCTTCTTATTAGTCGAACTCTACTCGATAGAAGAGCGCAACATCTGGTTGCTGCAATGTATCAACTTGCAGTATACCACACGCCCGTCGCTCATCAGACAACCCTACGGCACCACGTCGCCAGATAAACACACCCCCCTGCTTCGCGACAACTGTTGGTTGAAGCCCGGAGGCGACCCTGTTGTCAACGCTTAGACACGAGGGCTCGAAAGCTATGCGGACCCATCACTCCGAAGTGGCCCCTACTATAAAGCCCGTGAAGCTTGGCGGGCGTTATATTTCTCACGACGCCGTATGGTTATTGGGGTAGGTAGGTGGTTTAACTGAACCGCGCCTACCTTTCTCTTGGTGTTATATCTTTGAAGCTTTGATGTCTATCCCTACTGGACTGGTGGCAAGTGCGCCTATCACTTGAAAAAAGGCTCCCAGGACCCATCAGACCATGCTTTCACCAATCCGGATGACATTGTTAGAAATCCTACGTCGTGGCATCGCTGGTGCATGATAATCGATTTTGCGACCTGCTCAAGATGAGACTACGGTGTTAATAATTCGTGGATGGGTTTATTTGGTAGGTGCCAAAAGGGTGGCTAGTGTTGAGACGGGTGATGGCCGTATTCCTTGCGATGGTTCAATTGGTGGCGTGCTAATAGACACCAACAGCAACAACAACACAAGGTTGGTACCATCTATACTACTAACACACGATGCAGATTTACACGTCGTCACGCGAGTCAACGTCTGTCAATTAATTCCATTAGTGGAAACCCCTAGTCGACCCTCTCCGAACTGATTTTCTCATAACGGCTGACAGCGAGTGAACATGGTCGACCGTATACAATAAATGACGAAGGGGTCGCTAGAGCACGCAAATATATACTATGTGAAAAATATTGACGATGAGTTTTATGTCCGGAGAATGTTTGTGGGAAAAATGGTGTATGTGTCAGAAGGGGTGGATGGCTTGTATTGAAGCTATATCAAATCTAGGATCTGC